>UZAE01000508.1:0-22046 GCA_900617975.1 Rodentolepis nana | reverse complement strand
ATAACCATCAAGACGCCTGCCATTTGATGTAAATAAATATATTTTAAGGTCAAGAGAAGAAGTGACGACCATCCAAACAAATGATTCCTCGATGAATATCGATTTGGTGCATTTGCTCAATACGATCATAGGGGATTCAATGATCTTTCTCTAGCCTCCCATCAACTATCAACTCAAAGCATTTCCTTTGAACAATTTTTCACGTTTATTTATTGGAATGCCTGCTTCTTAACAGTTTTTATTACGATACATTTATATTCATAAACTAGTAGGCTTTTGCCCCAACTTTTTAATGTGTCATGTATTAGAAATTTCTAAAGATGAATATACATAAATATTCCAACAGGCAGCGAATGAATTAGCATTCTAAATCATTATTTTGCATTTTTTAGAAGCAAGTAATGAATAGGCTAAAGAAACAGACCTCTCCAGTGTCAATATCTACCAACAAAATCTCCGACATCGGAACATGCTTGCCCTTTTCTGGGAGAAAGCTAGAAGGAATTCCGATTAGGAACGGTGTTGGTGATAGAAGAATCTAAATGCAAAAAGGTAAAAAAATAGATGCTCGAATTAGAGGATGTGCTGAATGGAAATAGACAAGCATTGATAAAGGAAAGATGAGTTGCCTGCTCAGCATTAGGAAGAGAAGTGGGTAGAAGCGGAATAACAGGGAACATGTATTGAAGTGGATAGAGCATCTTTGTGAGTGCCAAGATGCACATTGTGAGGGCATTATAATCCTTCGATTTAAGTAACACCTAAAGGGGAGAAACAAGACAATTTGATATACTGTTCAAATACTTTAGCATTTCATGAGAGGATATTTTTCGCATTGTCAATGGCAAAAGAATTATTAACCGTGGTCCGTTTCTGTAACATTTAAAATTATGGGATTATTTTCCCACCTAATAACAAAAATATTCAATGTCTGCTGTGTCCATAATGAAGTTGTTTGGGACACTGAATAATGAACGACTTGATTTGTGACAAAACGACTTATAGGAAGAAATTTTTACATGAAATAGAGCATAAAGGTACGTTGTCAACGTATGTTGCCAGAATTCTAGTAATATGGGAGAGACAGCTAAACAATTTTCAATTCAATTTAATTGTACATGGAAAGAAGGCAAAGAACACATGCCATAACGAAATACGATTTTAAAAAAAACATCATAAAAGCGTCAAGCATCTATTCTCGAAATATTATACTGAACAAGAATATTTAATTGAGAAATTGCCAGTTCTTTTAACATTTCATTATAAGGAATCATTTCAATGCGTAATTTAAGATATTTCATTAGTCGCTTTGCTCAACCAAGGTGAGAGAAAGAAAAAAGTTATTTTCATAGTCGGGAAATTGTTAAGTTGAAGAAAACTAAACAAAATGTAAACAGGCTATCTGCACTCTTGAAACATTATTGGAATTGTTGAAAACATTATTATTATTATTTCAAATGGCAGACTTTATGATATTTATCATTAGCCCTTTAGTTGACTTCGGCTTTCCCCACGGGGGGGGGTACATATAAACCAGTTAATTAATAGCAGTTCATTAGTAGTCTTCTGGCCAACTAGCATCTCTACGTTTCCGTCTTTGTCATTGACTTCAATTTATTATGATAAGCTAGTTGAAAACATAAAAGGCTAGAAATTGGGTTCAAAAGTAAATGCTCACAATGATACTCAGGTCAAACAGAAATATTGACACTAACAATCGAATGAAACCACTACCTTTTGCTCAAGAAGAACGGCTAAAATGACTTTTAGACAGTTCTGGATACCAAGTAATTCCATTGGGATGTAAAACGAGAAATCCACAAGGGATAAGCGATTCTTGTCTGGCATGGCGAAAATAAGCGGCGGTTCTATCTCTTCCGGGAAAAGTTTTAACTTCAGGGGAGAGGTTAGAGGAGTAAATGAATAATCTTACGCGAATAAAAGTATTGCCAGGTACTGGTGCAGGAGTACTTAATAACCGAAGGATCCACTTCTCGAATTCAATTGCAATCAAAACTTCACAATTTGTTATATTATTTTCCGTTAAATCATTATAGAAAAATATTTCCCAAAAGTTCTCCAGATTCCTAGAGTTCAATAAAGAAATAAATAATAAATCTGGAAAATTAATAGAAAAACAATAACTGCCCAAAATACTGACCAATTTTGCCCCGTTATCAATTTTCCGAATCCTGGTATACAATCAATCATATCCTTAATTGCATTCAAACAGCGACGGAATCCAGAGAATATAGGGTGGTGAGTGATAATGCAAAGCGATATTAGCGATATGGCGGAATCAATCTCATCCTTAATTTCAAAATTTAAAGAGAAAAGTAAGAAACTAAACTTTCATGGAAAGGAAAAAAATTATTAAAGTTACCCCTTTAATTTTGCATGTAAAATTAAGACAGACGCCATAGCGTGTACGATTTTTGTCCTTATCAGTAAGCGTGAAAACAAATGACGAGGAATCCTAAAAATATTAAAATGTGAAATTGCTCACGGAGGAAAAATAGGTTTGAATATCATGACGAGTTAGAGGGTCTGGTTGGCAAAAATGAACAGTTTCAATGGGTAGTGGAAAGTCTTCGTGCTCAATGGGGGGATATTGTTTAAGGATTGCAGATTCGTATAATTGATTTCCACTTTCTTCGTGTTTTCGGGGTCCAATAATGAGAAAATAATCCAGTAGCCGTGGACAATAGTACTCGGACGAACCCACGACCGACATCGGACGCCTATACAACTAAAAACAGCAGAATTTAACCTTAATGTCAGTTAACTAAATTTGAGGAATATAAACAAACAAAGGCCACAGATGTTTCCTTTTTCAAAATGTATTAAATTGGCGATTCTAAATTTAATTTAAATTAAATTGACGAATGATATCTATTTTCAAAAAATTCATAAATGGACTTTTAATTAGATTATTTTATTGAATTATGTATGAAATAAATCTGTAAATTTGCCATGAAGTTATTCATCTCAATATTTTCATAAATTTTGTGCTAGACCGTACATCCATTTTCTAAACTTTTTACTTTTTATTTATTGTGAAATAATTGTTACGCACATTCCCTGTTTTCTCTTGTTATAGGGTAGTCATTTTAGTTTTATCGTTACAATGTGTCTTAACATCCCCATACTGTACTTTAGCACAATTCTGTAATGAATTTTCGTGTAAATCATTGATATTTGGAAAAAAAGGCATTAAACTCTTTCGTTTTTAATTTACGATAGGAAACCATTCGGCACAAAATAAGAACTTATTTTTGTCTACAGATCATTATACGATTCACGATACATCTAATCTATTTGGTTAAATGCAGGAAGGGTAGAAAATTTGAGTTAATTTAAAATGAAATTTCTTGCTGTTTGAATCCAGTTTCTTATACTTCTTGAATCAGACACATAACTCATTGAAAAATTCCTTACGCATTTATTTCTTATTTACTGACCTTTACGTTCCCTTTTACAACTGAGAAAATACTCCTGTTTGAATACAGTAGACATTCTGTGCCCAACTTTTGGGCCAAAAGGGGAAAATGAATATATTATTTTAGTTTGATTTTTCGTGATGCTTGGAGAGGAATTAAATTTTTGATCTTGAAAATGGAGCGGCCCTTTATTGAGCGCCGTGGTAAAATGACTGAACCAAGGGAACTCATATGCAACTGAACATTCTGGAACACGCTACGATCTACTGATAAATTAACTATCAAATGCGCGTTTTTTTCCGATTGCGTTTGGGAGTGAGCATAGCCACTTTCTCCCAACATATAAAAGATGCCATTGATGCAAGAAATACCCTTACGGCTGTATTCGTCGATTTCAAATCAGCATACAACTTAGTATGGAAAGCAAAGCCAATTCTCAACTTAGTATGGAAAGCAAAGCCAATTCTGAAATTGGCGAACATTTCCATGAGGCATTTCGTGCAAAACTGGATAAAAGCATTCATTGGACAAAGGCCATGTAAAGTCAAATATGGAAATGCTCTATCAAAATCCAATCTTTTACAAACAGGACATCCACAAGGAGCTGTCACAAGCTGCACTCGGCTTTTCCACAGGGAGCTGTCACAACCTGCACTCTTTTCAATGTTGACAGGGAGCTGTCACAAGCTGCACTCTTTTCAATGTCTTCATCGATAGTACAGACAGTCACGAGCATCAAGTGCTTAATTTATGCAGATGATCTTGTTCTATGTCATTCTGTCCCTAAGAAAAACGCTCAGGAGAGGACGGAAAGTGCCCTAACTGTGAGATAAACGCTCAGGAGAGGACAGAAAGTGCCCTAAATTGTAAACTTAAACTACTAGCAAACTGGTGCGACAACAATGGAATCACTTATGCTACTAGCAAACTGGTGTGACAACAATGGAATGGTAATTATTGGGAGAGGACGGAAAGTGCCCTAAATGGTGCACTTAAACTACTAGTAAACAATGGAATGGTAATCAACACCTCAAAAAATGCATTCCAAACATTTTCTTTGGCCCGTCACAGCATAAACTCACTTCTAAGGTACAAGGATACTACCCTAGAAAAAAACAACGAGTTCACATATCTCGGAATGACGTTTGCCACAAAGCTAACATGGAAAAGTCACATTGCTAAAATAGTATAACGAGCCTCCAATAGACTGAAAGTACTGAAGCGTCTTGCTGGTAGCGTATGGGTCTGTGCACGCTCAACTCTCAACTCAACTTACAAGATGTTTATTCAGTCAATAATGTTGTATTGCTGTGAGCCACTCATTACAGCCACAGAGGTGACTCTCAAACCACTCGAGAAGGTACTCAACCAAGCACTACGACTAATTGCTGGAGGGATAAAATCAACACCCATTGATGCAATGCTTCTGGTTACAGGAAGCACCACAATATGTTCCCTTATCAAAGAGAAGGCCTTGGTCCTGCATGAGAAGCTACTGCGCATTCCCATGGATAAATTCTTCAGCACCTATGAGAATAGACCAAGACATCTGAAAACGCAATCTGGTCTAATATTGAAAGCATTAGAACTGAAGAAAGCATTACAAGTCAATAACGAACCAAAATGGCTTCCTCCACCCATTAGAAGACACTGATGTAGTGTGTTGCACCAAACTGCTTGACTACTTCAGGAAATCAAACACCCCTCCAGAACAAATGCGCACACTGGCCCTTGAGACAATCAATGCCAACTATCCTACAGATCAATGGTTCCAAGTCTTCACTGATGGGTCATACATAGAAAACCAAGCAAATATTGGTGCAGGTGTCTATTCTGAACTCGTCTCCTTCTACGCAGTAGTGGGACACAATAGATCCGCTATTGAAGGAGAAATAGAGGCCATTAGGATAGCACTATGCAAATTATGTTGCCTAGATACCAAATTCACCAAAGCGGTGATACTTTCAGACTCACAGTCAGCAATAAACTCAATTGGAAGCAGAGAGTCACCCAAAACAGCTGAGATTAACGAATGTAGAAAAATCTATGAGCTGCTGTGAGAGAAAAACAAAACAGTGTTCCTACAATGGATTCCTGGTCACTGTGGCATTAAAGGCAATGAGCTTGCTGACACACTTGCTAAGAAGGGGACAACGATTTTGCAATGCATGGATCGGCCGATGTCTTTCCCCACAATGAAGGCCTTAATCAGGAGAGAATTTTGGACCTCAAGGTTCAACGAACTCAAAGCTCGAACAAAGGAAAAACAGTGGACTGTGGCACTCTCTGACATACCCGACTGGCCAAGAATCGAGGTCGTTGCTGAGTTTAGACTACGTACCGGACACGATTGCTTGGCAAAACATCTTCACAGATTGGGAGTATACACTCGACCCACATGCCCCCTATGTAACCTACAGGAGGAAATGGAGAAGACCCACCTGATTCGGTGTCCAGCCCCAAAGACAATGACAGAAACCCAGAGATACTGGGAAGCAAGAAGACAGCTAATGAACTGTTTTCCCCTACCCACGGGGAAAGCTGAAGTCGAAGCTTAAGGGCTAATGGTAAATTTCATAAAGTCTGCCATTTGGAAAAAATGTCCTCGACTTACTTTTCGAGTCAGATATACCGCATCCTCGGTATTATTGAGGTAACTCAGCTCAGTTCACACTAGGGGATTTCGTTGTAGAAATCGATGAGGCTAAGTCAAGGTTAATTTACGCGCATTGCGATTTAGACCTTAGCGAGCGGAAAATTACGATTCAAATGTGCTAACCCTGCCATTTTGTGATCATCTTGCAAGGTAAGCTTTATAAATTTCGAGAATTAATCGGATTAATTTCTTATAGAAACGCACTCTTCATAATATTAAGCATTAGTAATTGCCTATACGCATTTTATACTATCTTGCTAATCACTATGAGAATTGCTAGGGTGGTTGAATGCTAATCCACTGCTTTGCTGTTGTTTTATTTATTAAAATTTAAAAAATATTATTCAAGATTATTTTAATCAAGGTCGGATTTTAATTGTACCACATTTTACTGGCAGTAAAGATACGAAGGTAAAATGAATTTTTATGTACTTCTCTCTCCCTACTTTTTGAATAACATGGAAATGAAACAACTTGGAATTTGAGTAAAATAATTAAAAATAAAATTTGAAGATAATGAAATAAAAATAAAATTTGTATGTTGGTTTATTTCATTTTAATAGAATTTACCAATTACTTTATCATATAACTTCCTTTAACGGAGGAAATATAATGGAACAAGAAATATTTCGCTAGTTGAAGTTAACTTAGTTTTTGTTAAATTTTCATGGCATACCACCAATTTAAACGATATAAATGATCATTATTAATTTATACTCTAAAAGTTGCCTTTTTTAGTATATGTTCAACAAGTAGACTCGAAGTGAAAACTTTTTACATAGTCTGTTCGCATTACTGGACAGGATCAATTCTAAAGGGTATGGATGTTGACATGGATTTGAAGGTTGCGTACATCTTATCGTTCTTGGGAAATGGACAAATTTTTGCATTTTAAAATGACGTTTCTTCGTACCTTCGCTATAAGGAAGAAAAACATTGTTTTCAAAAAAAACCTGAGCAATGCGATCATGTTTCATTCATTTTTTATGCACGCATGAGTTTAGATAACAATCATAAACACGACGTTGGTGTGCTGTCAGGCTTCATTTTAACCTTCAGTTAAGTTTAGCTATATTTAAGTAATTTATCCATGGTGGATTGCTCAAAAAATAGATGGTTTTTTATAGGTACCTTGGTATTTCGAATCATGAGAAATTAAATTAACCTCAAGCGCCCTTCTTATCTATGAGCATAAACTGTCTTTTCACAAAAGAAAACTTTGCTTCCTCGGCCATTGGGAGAAAAACAATTGCCCTTCTTGATCAATTATCAGTCGATGAGAACAGCGGTTCATTGTAATACGTTCACTGCAATCCCATGGACGATAAATTAATTTTGAACTTTGGAATGTGAGCTACCAGCCGAATTGATTCCAATTGCTTCTCACAGAAAAAATGAAAAAGTACTTTACGTTTGTGGGACACGTTATCGCTGTGTGCGTCATCGTGTACCTGCATGTCTGCTCGCCAGGATTGGGAGGTGAGGCCGTACAACTCTGTGTGCAGCGACCGTACAAACAGTGGCCAATCATTAACCTATGTTTAACCTAATCCCTCATCCTGATCATGAGTAGCTCCCTGCGTGTACACTTGATCCGCAATATACTTACTGAATAAGCGTGCTCCGTGCTACACGTCTGTTTCTTTTCATAGCTGGGCTATAGCTTAGCTGGTTCTGGGAGTCTAGCCTGATGTTGGAGAATCTGCCATAGAGATTTCTGAGTCGGTCAGGCTTTACTAAGGTAGCAAACCGCTACACGTTACTTAGGTCTTCCTAAAACTTAAAATTTCGATTTTAAATTTTAAGTAGAAAGATGAATTCGTATATGGACATTTTTTTGTAATTTACATTGAATTATGCATTAAAAATTAATTGAATGAATATTGTTTAATGCAACCTGAAGACTTGCCTATGCAAACTAAAAACTTAATAATGCGCTTTCACAATGACAAGTTACGCATTTATTTGCAAATTAGATTTAATTTAATTTAATTGCTCCACACGTAAGCAGATGGAATGCCTGCTTCAATGAGTTTGTTTGCGCAGACCCCACCCAGTTATTCCTAATGTATTTAATGCTCCGATTAACCTATTTATCCCAACAAAACCTCATCCTTTACTATGTCGACGTCTCGGTACTGATTTTCTAACGTTAGGAAGTTCTAGAGCTCGACATAATTTAAGGCGTTCATTGGACAGAGTATGCAGGAATCGCGGGCTGCGAATAAATATCTTAACTTTAAATTGCGATAGACTTACCACCACGTGGTACACCCTGGGCAACGTATACACATACGGCAAAAAAGTCTATTAACTGGCAGTTGACTTCTCACTTCAAACTACCAACACACCACTATATGTCATATTCGACTACTTCCATAGTACTCACCTCACCTTTTTTCTACCTTTGTGTCTGTCTCTTTTACATCTTTGAAACACTCTTCTGTTCCCCCTCCCCTCTCGAATTTTTTCAATTTGATGTACCTTCCTCTCTGTGAAGCCTGAAGAAAACTAAAGGGCTAACGATAACCATCAAGACGCCTGCCATTTGATATAATAATAATAACTTTAAATTAGCAAATATTTAATTATTTATATCAAATGGCAGGCGTTTTGATGGTTATCACTAGCCCCTTAGTTGACTTCAGGCTTCACAGAGGGGAAGGAACACCAAAGTGAAAAAGAGTTGAGAGGGGGAGGGGGAGGGGAACAGAAAAATGTTTCAAAGATGTAAAACAGAGACAGACACAAATGTAGAGAAAAGGTGGGGTGAGTACTGTGAAATAGTCGAATATGGCATAAAGTGGGGTCATGGTAGTTTGAAATCAGAAGCCAACTCCCAGTTAATAGACTTTTTTGCCGTATGTGAATACGTTGCCCAGGGTGTACCACGTGGTGGTAAGTCTATCGCAATTTAAAGTTAAGATATTTATTCGCAGCCCGTGATTCCTGCATACTCTGTCCAATGCACGCCTTAAATTATGTCGGGCTCTAGAACTGACGAATAATAGACATTTTTTGCCGTATGAGTATACGTTACCCAGGGTGCACTATGTGGAGGTAAGTCTATCTCACACCCCTCCCCCATAGCAAATATCCGTTTGTAATCAGATCTCAATTTTTAAGTGCGGCAATGTGCGGTGTGTCCTAGATAAACGAGGTCCCGTTTGAAAGCCTGAGTGGGCTCACGTAATGTCTAGAGACCTTTTCTGTTTTAATTGTGTATTGACGGGTGTTGCGCTATCACTTGCCAAATACAATCTTTTAGAATGGCCTTTTCAGCCGAACAAAGATAGTTAATTGAGAAACATTTCCTTTCATAAGAATTAGTTTCGCTACGGATATTTTAATCTAAATCAATGAACATTGTTGGTTTATTACTGACTTTGCTCGACCTATGGCAACTTGAAGGACCTACCAGTTCATCCTATTATACGCTCAAAATAAACTGTTATTAATAACATCGGTATCATCAAACACCCCTTCCAACAATTGGCCAAAAATTAATTAACGAAAAACAAAACCAACTGCTCCATTTCTACTTGAGCAAGAGTTGCTGAATTCAAGACGACTTGTAGAGGATTCCAATACTAGTTAAGCCTTGACTATACTCAGTAATCTCTGGCAGATGCTCCTATTTTGAACGACTCCCAGAATTAGTTAATCTACCGCAAAACTGGAGAGGACCGTCCAATAACCGAAGGTGAACTTAGTCATAATGTACACTTTCTGGCACGATAACCACGTAATGACTTGGGCCATTAATTGGTCAGATAACCGAGTACTGGCGTTGGATGTTGATTGGTGGGGAGGCCTTTACTTTCGTCAAGCAAAAGTTGTGTTCCCAACAGAATTTAAACCAAGAACAAGGTTTTTTTAATTTTTAAAATCATTTTATTCTATCTTTATAATGATTTCATTAATTACGGCATGGAAAACAGAAGCTTGCTATTTTAAATAGCCAAAAATTAATCAAAGCATTCAGAATGTATAAAATGTCAAATATCCCAGAGAAAAATTTATTTGTGAACGCGGCTCCAATGAAATAAATGCATTCAACAATACGTACAAATAGGCCAATGCTCTTAAATGGGTTGGTATGGTAATCATACCGTTTAAATGGTAAGAAGCAGCTATTTTTCCATATAAACTCATTTTTTAATCTAGAATATCCATCAACTATTAGAAGAAAGTAAGGTAATAACATTTAGCACGATAAATGATAAATTCACCCTTGAGTCTTTGAGTATGAGTTTACTGTAGCCCAGTAATATCTAAAGAGTATGAAAATCCTAGTGACAGAAACCAAACCTTCAAGTATTTTAACACCAAAAAGAAGAGCCTTTCTTTATCTATGTTGAAACAAAATGCCTTAGAAATGAGACTAAAACATTTAAACCGACACTTAAAATTGATTCAACTTCATCCATATGGCTATGCTTATTAAATAATAGCGGTATCTCATCTTTTAGACTTCTCAGTCATCTAAATAAATTAATTAAATGAAGTGCCATGTCTACTATACATAATTAAAAACAAACCATTAAATGGACAAAAATTGTGGAACAGTGTTGGTGCATTCCAGGTGATAAATAGTGAATTTTAAATTTTGGAACGTAAGTTACTCATTGTCAAAAAATTCTCCAACCCAAATGAAAAAGTCAAAACAAAGTAGGACACAACTTCTCTTTGAGCCCCCCTTTTTAGCGTTAACTCGGATAAAATTCTTTATTTTTAAGCATGTGCTCAAATTAAAATGATAATTATTCAACAGAGTAATTAATACACACACTGAAGTGTGGGACACTTCATCGCAGGCGCGCACACTAGGCTTAAGGTGCGGCCGTGCAACCTCGCACACGGATTGGTTGCGGAGACGCACAGCCAATGACCAATAGAAAGTCTGCGTTTGTTTTTTGAATTCGGCCATTTTGTATGATTAGCTTTTCCTTTTGAGCACAATTCGCTATCCTTATCGAGTGAATGTTCTGAGTGATAAGGCTCTTTCTTTTGGAAGACTCGGTAAATAGGGGAATTTGTCATAGAGGTTTCTGAGACTTAATTCAAGGCTTTACTAAGGTAGCAATCCACTACAAGTATATGATAAATTTGTGGAATTTTAAAATATTTTTCAAAAATTGCTGAGCCATTTCTGTTTTCGACTTTGTGTTTATATTTTATCCACTCCAAGTTACTCGGCACTTATTAAGTAAATGTTGGGTGGTATTGCATGGAAAGGTTAGAATTAATGATAAGATTTTATAAATATTTTATACTATTTCATTTTCTATTAGCTTTAAGCATGAAATATTTATAAGTATTTCCAAATTTTAAGTAGGGGATGTGCGATGGGCACCCTGGGGAATGTATACTCTCGCGTCGAAAAAAGTCTATAAGCCAGTAGTTAACTTCAAACTACCATGATGCCACTCTATGCCAAATCCCACCACTTCCACAATACTCACCTTACCATTTATGTCTGTCTCCTTTACATCTTCGAATCACTCTTCTGTTCCCCATCTCCACTTTTTGTGACTTTGATGTTCCTCCCTTCTGTGAAACCCGAAGTCAGCTAAAGCCTGTCATTTGATATAAATAAATGTTTTAAGTAGAATTTCGCTATAGGTCGTACACATAAGGTAAATATATGACATAATTTTAAATTATCTCAGTACCATATTGGTAATTGCCTTCATGTCTATCTCTTAGAATGTAATGTTTTTGAACCTAAAACTCATGGCTTTGCAAATCAGAATCTTGAAATGCGATGTCTATGAAATATTACAACATTTCAAGCATTTGATGCTCATTCTCGATGCTGAATTACATAAAGCGGCGTCGAATGTGGGAGTGTCTTACGCAGACTCACATCCAGCAGTACACAGTAAGAACTATTATTTGAGCTGTCTGTTAGTGCTAACTCCGTCGGATGAACGCTGAGTTGAACGTAGTTCAAGAGGTATTAAGAGTAATAAATTGATCTTATTTATAGTAACAGACATCTGACTATATAATACTAGTCTAGTAACCAGACCGGTCTATTTACCGGCATATGTAAGGAACCATTTCTGCTTAAAGAAAAGTTGTTATGACCAATTTCATTTTATTTACTCTCAGGTAACTGTGAACTACCAATCGCATCTATCTGTATGATTTAACTACAACTTTTAAGTCTGCAAAGGTTTAGACTAAGAGTCTTAGTGGCGTTTATGTAAATATTTTGCTCTAAGGGCTCATAACTGTTCAGATATTGGATGCGAAATTCAGTGCACCCAAACTGTGAGAATTTTGTAACTACTCAAAACCAAAGCCAACCCCAGTATTTATTTAAATCAAGATATTTTTCATTTAATACCTAGCAAAATTATGAAGTTGAAGGGTTTCATGCCAATCTATTCATGCTTACGCGATGATTATCCATACAACATAAACTGAAAAAATCACATGTTGAGCTAACTACCATTTGCGCCAAATATGAGAGATTAAAACTTTTGTGTTTGCAAAATTAGTTTCAGAAAAAAGAAAGACCATTTCCAATGTGATGGGGTGCGCGATAGACTTACTTCCACGTGGTGCACCCTGGGCAACGTACACCCATTTGCCAAAAAAAGACTTCTCACTTCAAACAACCATGACCCCACTGTATGTCACATTCGACCACTTCCACAGTACTCACTTTACATTTTCTCTGCCTTTGTGTCTATCTGTCTGTCTTTATTCACATCTGTGAATCACTCTTCTGTCCCCCTCACCGCTTTTTGTGATAGTGATGTTCATTGCCTCTGTGAAGCCCAAGGTCAACTTAAGGCCTAATGATAGGTATCATGAAGTCTGTCATTAAATATGAATAAATGTTGAAATGGAGAGGTATATGCCTAGCGTTTTTTTACATTTTGGCCTTTTGCGGAATTTCGCAAACAAAACTTTTTTGCGAATTCTAGCATATGTTTTCACTATAGTTAATTCTTTATGTCATTATAATTATCATAAAATCATCGTGTCACAATTAGCTTCCCAGTGCTATTCAAAATGTTTTACACAATTATTGCTTGTAATAAAACCATTTACGAACGCAATAACCAATTATCAAGTTGTTATTTTCATTATCGCAATTATCCGACCATTATTCCTGAATCACACACAATTTAATATTCCCTGAAAAATTTTGGAGGATTTTACGACGAATTTTCCCTTTCATTCCGCTAAAAGCCTTTTCAAAAAAATTAATTAGCATTTTTATCTCTCAAGTTATTGTGATTAATATGCAAAACGCGATTAAAATCGCGCAATATCGCAATAATTAGAGCTAATTTTGCGAGATATTAATAGGTATTCTGGGGTTTAAATTAACGACATAAGACGGAGGCAATTTTAGAGAAAAACCGTTTTTTGTAGGCAGGATTGTTCTATTTGATTGGCAGAAGTGACTACAATTATTGGGTTGGCAACTAAGTCATTGCTGTTTTTGTTGACGGATTCACTCTATACTTTCTTCTGTTTTGTTAACGTGGCCAGAGCATCTAACCTATATTTTTTTCTTACTGTATGGGCTTCTAGGTTAATTAGTAAAAAATTTTTTTGTTTAGTTCTTTAGTTTTGTTTTTATCCCAATTTGAAAATGAAAGAACAGGACGTGCACTTCCGATACATTTTATTGTATTACTTCCGAAAAGGCAAGAACGCATCGCAAGCACAAAAGAAGTTATGTGCCGTATATGGAGATGAAGCCTTAAAAGAAAGGCAGTGTCGAAATTGGTTTGAAAGATTTCGTTGCGGTGATTTTTCACTGAAAAATTCACAACGATCTGGCCGCCCAGTCGAAGTGGATGAAACCCATATCAAGGCCATTATCGATTCAAATCGTCACAGCACAACACGAGATATTGCAGAGAAGCTCAATGTGTCGCATACATGCATTGAAAAAAAATTAAAAACCTTTGGTTATGTCAAGAAACTTGATTTATGGATCCCTCACCAGTTCAAGGAAATTCATTTGACGCAACGGATTAGCATCTGTGATTCGCCGCTACTGAAACGCAATGAGAATGATCCATTTCTGAAGAACCTAGTTACTGGCGACGAAAAGTGGATAGTTTATAACAATGTTACTCGCAAGAGACCATGGGTGAAGCAAGATCAACCAGCCCAAACAGTATGAAAAGCAGAGATTCACCAAAAAATGATTATGCTGTCAGTCTGGTGGGATGACAAAGGAATTTTGTATTTTGAACTCATGCCGCAGAACCAAACGATAAATTCAAATGTGTATTTTGAAGAACTCGAAAAACTGAAAGAAGGATGCAATTGAAGATAAGCGGCCGGCATTATCAAATCGGAAGGGTGTTGTTTTCCATCATGATAACGCAAGGCCCCCCCCACACATCTTTGGTTACTCGACAAAAATGATTGGAACTGGGTTGGGATGTCTTGTCACACCCACCATATAGGCCCCACCTTGCGCCTTCGGATTACCATTTGTTTCGTTCCATGCAAAACTCTTTAAATGGTAAAATTTGTAACAACGCGGATGATGTCGGATCACACCTAATTCAGTTTTTTAATAGCAAAGACCAGACATTTTACGAAAGGGAAATTTTTACTCTGCCAGAACGATGGAAAAATGTCATCGACAAGAACGGCCAATATCTAATTGAATAAAGTTATATTTTTAAACAAAAATTCCGAATTTGCCTTCTTATTTGAAATCGGCAATGACTTAGTTGCCAACCTAATATTTTTTGTTAGGTTTTCGGCTATGTTTAGCAAGTAAATTTAAATCAGTTCGTCAGTTTCAACAGACAATTATAGCCTTAAATAATTTGTAATATAATTGATTGTTCAACATTTTTTCATACTTGATATTATTATTTAATAGTAATATTAACGGAATATTGGATTTAATTTCATCCTCTTTAATGTTCTAATACCAGAAATAGCGAAGCTCGGACATGAGGTTCCGTTGGATAGCATGAAGAACTCAAAATCCAAATCCCAAGGGTGATATTAAATGGGGTTGTTTAAGGACCATAGCTATATGGGAGAAATGATGCAAAGCCGGTTTCTCCTCAAACGAGCAGTAATGAATTAGCCTCCACAATAACCAGTCTTAAAGAAGAGTTTGATACAGAGCATTTCCATACTAATAGTTGAGAACTCTCCAAAGAACTAACGCTCAGCACTATTTAGTCCAACTCTGAGCAATGAGGGAAGACCTAGTGTCGGCGCCAACAGGCATTTGTTGCACGCAAGAGACGTGCCTTGCCGAGAAAAGACGAAGAAACATGTAGAGGCAACTATTCAACAACTACCCCAACCAAAAACACATCGAAAATATCAACGGCGGCAAAATCCAGGAGACGAAGCTAGACCTATTGTACTATGCTGCACTAGGCCGACAAATTAATTTCTTATCTCTCTCCATACTCGAGCTGATTCAACACAAACCATGGACATTACCATTTTGTAACTTAGTTAATCTTCTAAAGATGATCCAGTACAAGCTCATTTCGTCTGAGAAATATTGCAGCCACCTGATCTTTACCAAATCTCATAATGTGGCTTCACAAAGTGGTTACCACTGATTCTGTTATTCTAAAAAAGTACTAACACTACTGGTAAGCGGAGAGTATAGCTAATTGGACTCAGACCTTTTCACAGTGTGTATTTGTCCTTTCATGGCGTTAACTGCAAAGCCCGAAACGCTTGAAATAGGCTATAGGAGAGGAGTTAATAATTTGTTGCTTTTTAAGTAGATCCTAAATAAATCGATTTCTCTTGGATTTGGGGCAATATAAACTGCAAGGTTTAAGGCGCTTAGCAAACGGACATCCGTGAGTCAATTGATAATTTACATATTATATTTTATATAACTGAAAGGAAGCTATTAATTTATAACTCCCATGTGCAATGTTTATGTTTTGTCACGGGATAAACAATAGCACAGGTATAACGACGAGGGCGCAGATTGATCAAACAGATTTTTATTAGCATAGTTATTGTAGAATGTGAGTACTTGTAAAATGTTTCGTTCTTGTGGTTATAGGGACATGAGTACTAAACAATAGCAAAGAAAATTATGTTGTGCTTTTCTACACAACCAAGCACTTTGCTGAACCTTATTTCTCTCTGAAACTCAAATGTCTATAGGCAAATACAACAGTCGGTCCTTTGTCACAGCTATTTGCTCCCACAATAAATAAGGTAATGTTTAGAGTAATGGGGACTCAGGAAGTACTGGTTGACGTCCGTTTATTGAATCAATGTGAAATTGCAAAACACGACCAGCAATCAAGTACATTTCATCTAAAACAAGAGTAATCGCTAGTTAGCTAATATGGCTTCTGTAAGCACAACGCATTTGCTTGCAATGTGATTGGTGGGGCGGTCGAACTTTCCAGAATATTTTTACGAGCGAGATATAAAGTCACCCTATTATGAATAAGGTACTACTTTCCAAGGCCTCTCTCGTGGCGTGGATAACACGAGAGCTACCTGGAACCCCTCTTGCGAATTCATTGCATTCTAGCAACCATCTTATTAACTAGAATAAGTTAGGAGGCTGTCGTCCATGTCCCTTGATTTGCACCACCGGGCATTGATCTCGTGAACCTATAACCTAAGAGGCGTGCATGTCGACGACTGTATCAATTACTTAAAAGCATCGTTAAGTTAAAAAATTTTTTCCAGTGGTACATGATCTAAATTTTCAGAAGAGGGTAGGAAAGTTCATTCACTAGGTTTGAAGAATTCCTCTTAATCGTTTCTGTCACTTGTTATTTTTCCCAAACGCAAAATTTCTAGTTCAAAGGCATTAACACAACAATTGTCAAGAAAACAGAAATATGTAAATCACGTGAGACATTTAACAAATTTCTTGCACATTATGCGAAATCGATATTTGATGAATTATTAGCATTCTAGTAACCATAAATCGATAGTGTTTTCAGAGAAGTTTGCCCAAGGCAATTTGCCCGAATTTCAGCAGACACTACTTTAGTCTGACCAATTAAGTGATATGAACTAATTTTAGACATTATTGGCCTTCACATACGAAATATGTTGAATTTTGGAAAGGCAACTTGAAGAAAAGGTAGCCTTTAATATTCCAATTTGATGGTATCAAACCTCACCTATAATGCTCTTAGCAGAAATACAAGGAAAGTGCCAACAAAGGTATTGATATTATTATTATATCAAATGGCAGGAGTTTTGATTGTTATCATTAGCCCTTTAGTTGACTTCAGTCTTCACAGAGGGAAAGGAACATCAAAGTGTAAAAAATTCAAGAGGGGGGGGGGACATAAGAGTGTTTCAAAGATGTAAGAGACGAACACAAAGGTAGAAAAAAGGTGAGGTGAATACTGTGGAAATAGTTGAATATGGCATAGAGTGAGGTGATGGTAGTTTGAAGTCAGAGGTCAACTGCCAGGTAATAGACTTTTCTGCCGTATGAGTATACGTTGCCCAGGGTGCACCACGTGGAGGTAAGTCTATCGCACACCCCCAATTGATATAATTAAGGCTATACGAAATTATGAGGGATGTTCTTTAGGCTTTATTGTACTTGCACAGTTACATGTTTACGCCTATTTATGCCAATTAGACATTCCGATCAAATGAAGCGTTGGCGGCTAAATAATGTACACAAATAGATATTTAGTATGCACTTTTAGCCAAGGTCATCGCGAATTTCAATCTTATAGAAACAGCTGTGTTAGTAGCTAGCGTATAGAACTTCCAGTTGATAGCGTGCTAATACAAGAATGGACTAGATGTTGAATTTTTTTAAATTATCAAAACTTCAAAATCAGATTAACTGATGAAATTCAGTCTTGATTAAAGTTTCCCCGTTAATTACTGCATTTATGACTTATTTTGCGCCAACACTGAGATGAACAGTCAAAAGTTCACACCATGAAAACCTTAGCAGTCCCAACAAAGATCCTTTAATGAAAGTCGCTCAGGTTAGTTGTCAGCTGTCTAGTAACTGCTTTTCCATATGGCATTATCACTGATGTATCTGGAATGAGGTCAAAAATCAGATTTTCTATTTCAGCATTCATCCAATCTCCATCCTGAAGTTAGAAATACTCCAAAAATAGCTTGCTAAATGCTGCATCGGGATTATTCTGGCATAAAAGCGTTTTTCCCCACTATATTTACCTGGTCAACTTAGCACCAAGGTTTCTTATCTTTGCTAAGGGAAGGCATTTTCTGTTTATACCCTATCCGTACCTAGCACTTATGCTTATTTGGCGAAGAACAGCAGTATGTCGGCGAGGCTATAGGTCGCACAGCATGGCTTCTTGTATCTTTTATTTGACAAATTACTTAAAAGGCAGCTTATTTATTTGTATGTGCGTGTGCGTGTGCATGTGCGTGCGAGTGTGTGTGTGTGTGTGTGTGTGTGTGTGTGTGTGTATGTTGTGTGTGTATGTGCGTGTGCGTGTGCATGTGCGTGCGAGTGTGTGTGTGTGTGTGTGTGTGTGTGTGTGTGTGTGTGAATTCGTACTGTTTTTGATTTGAAATTCAAAAACCTGTTGCTGTTCGTCTTATTAGTAAGTGGCTTGAAAGCAAATTTTTATAGGAAGTTTAGTCCAAATGAGTAATCACTCAGGAAATTACTTCGATAAAACAAAGCAAATAAAACAAACTCTTAAAAGGAAGTCTAAATTTGTTCAGTGAATTTGTCTTTCAGATTTGACTAAATTCACTTTGTTGGCTCTCTATTCCTCTTCCCATTCTACCTTCAGGAGGAGAATTTAGTTTCAATTTACTTCTTCCACTTTTTATTTTCACATGAGATTTTCCGTCAAGTTTTGGTTAAGCCCCTGGGCACAAGCACCTGGGATACGCTTTCTCTTTCCATTTTGTAGTGCCTGTCCCATTCCTTTTTCTTGGGATAGGATCTACAGCACCGATAGAATGAAAGGGCAATCAACAATCATCAAAGAGTATAACGGCGAGGTGAACCGAATATCTTGCCTCCATTCTTTCCTGCAATATAGCCGTACATTCTTTCTAGTTTGCATACTCCTGTATGTACTTCCGTACTAAGCCGACGAGGTTGCTACTTCAACTTACTTCCATTTCTTTCGAACCAACGTGCTTTATAGTTTGGTCATTCATACTGAAGTTCGATAGTTTCATAAGGTACCCTTGTGATAGGTGCAGGTAAAATAGGGAGTAGTGTTACCTTTAAATCATCGGGTTAATATATGATATGAATACGGCTCACAATCCTTATCTAATGTAAAATTGCCAACTTTATCCATTTCAAGAGCATTCTAATAGTAAGCGTTGATTGGGTATTGAAAAGAATTAGTAAACTTGGCCAGTATTTTAGAACATTATTTGCTATTATATAATTAATTTCCTATTCTCAAAGCACTTTTTCACTTCCGGATTACATTTTTGTTTCCAAATAGGCAAAATTCGAACCAATGTACCGTTCTTTTCTTACGAAAACTATTTGCTTCCGTATTACCCCTGCCCACATTGATCGCGATAAAATTCCAAAATTTACTGTCGCATACTCCTCATGTCAATTTGAAGGTATTTTATAACCACTGATTACCTTAGCTAACTAAAAAACCAGTAGCATTCTTTGTTCGTGGTAAAGCTGTCGAAATACTCAAACAATTGGGACAAGGAGGGGTTGAGTGGGAGGGTCTGTTTAAATTGCAATAAATGAGTTAAGTTTGTCGCCTTTAGGCGAAACTTCTTTGATGAACAGAAATAACAATGGTAATCGATTGAGGTGTGATCCACATACTTGCCCTGCCGTACTTATAGTGAAAATAATTATTTTTTAACAATGTACTGATTAAGTCAGTCAGTTGACAGAAGTTCTTCAATGCAAAATAGTTTTAGTTAATCAAATCAATAGAATATATGTCTTAAATTTTGTTTCAATGCGTTAAGAGCATAATAATTGGGGAGCAACAAACAGTTATGAAATATCGTGCCACACCTAATAATATATTCATGTTTTATAGAGGAGAAAGAAGCTTATAATTGTAGTAGCATCACTGTGATTAGAGCTAAATTGTTCAACATTAATATTCTACGAAATCACGGAATTATAGCGCACTTCAGGTGATTAACAAGGGAATTTATTGATGATATCTTATGGAGGCTAGGGAGATTCAACACCTCCCTATGTTCGCATGGCACCTTGTAGCCATTGTAAGGGCAGATGTGTGGAATAGGTTTTAAATGTGGACTCTAAAGTAATAAATTTAATTAATCAATCGATTATTGATAAAGTGACTTTTCAGATTCAGCTCGGCATGACTTAAAACAATCTGCCCGCATACTCTTGATTAATTTGCTTTTATTGAATCTTTATTAACGAGAGTGTTTGTTGCCAAAATCAGAAATATCCACCAAGGTGACAAATGTGAAGATTTGCACCAATGATAGCATATTGTGGATTTGAAATAAGAAAATGTGTAGCGGATTACTACACTAGTAAGCCAGGACTGGCTAAGCTACCGCAAAGCTATAGAGGAAAGAGTTGTGCAACGTGAATACGCTTATTTGGGAAGTGCGTTAAAGACATTGAGCTTAGTCATTATAATGCAGTGGTGGGTTTGCTAAGCTAAGCAAGGGTTATTGATTGGTGGTTGGCTGGATGGTCACGACCGCACTTCCTCCCTACGCTCCACAGTTTCCGTATGGAACGGATAGACTCTCCAATGTCTATTGGCCTCCATCCGCTTATCTATTGGTGTGCTTTGAAAATGAATTGGAAGGAGTGCAAAAAAATGAAAGTAATAGATAGGATTGAAGTACACTGCCCCCAGGAATTTATAATTGTTATTCTTTGCGCATCTAAATGCTTTTTAGCCTAACTGTCACAATCATGCATAATTATCACGTGCAAACCAGTGCCTTACAACCATGAACGCTCTCTCAATGTGAAAAATAAATCCAATACATTGCGATTTTGCCAACTTGAATGAAAATTTTCCATGAAATGGAAAAATTTTATAAAACCTTTAATTTAAACCTCAACTTTTCCAATAAATAAAGTAGGTTTTTTGAGGTGGATCATACAAAATATATTTAAAAATACAACTCAATCTGATGAATGAGATAGTAAAATTGTAGCAGTTTGTTACGCTGAAAAGCCTTGTCTTGTGTTCAGTAATCTAATTGGCAAGATCCCATCAATAATATTGACGAAACGGACTCACAATGTGGAACACATTTACTTGGGATATTTGTATGTCACAGAGGTTATTTATTGAAATACAACCAAGAGTTTGTTTTACGACGCAGGGACTATTGATTGGCGGCTGGTTGAGAGTCTGTCTGAGTGTTTATGAGATTTCTTTGTTCGGCCAGAGCAGTGTTGTGCACTCCAAAAAAAAAACTGTTTAATAGACTGAATATTATCAGAAAGATTCGAAATAGCTTAAATAAGTCATAATAATATTGTTGCAAATTAACTTTATCTTAATATCTGATTAATAAGACAATAAATCGTTTCAAATCTGCCATGAGTATTGGGATTCACGTAAGGTCAGCCCGTCAAATTAAAGACATGTAAAAAGATGGCGGTACATGGTATTACGTTATTAATGTACTTCACCGTTTAAACGGACGTGTTTGTCAATGATATGAACCAATCAACCGACCGTTAAAGATCTCGCTGCCAAAGCAAACTGGTCTGCCTTTCAAATTGGTCCTATTTCGGCTCCCTCGTGAGAATCACACTAATAGTCACTCAACTCTGTAGTATAAAGATCATGATCACCATTGAACTGATTCCAAATGTTTATTTATATTAAATGACAGGCATTTTGATAGTTTATTTGGCCCTGTAGGTGACTTCAGGCCTCACAGTGGAGAAGAAATATCAAAGTGAAAAAAATTAGAGAGGGGGGGGGGAACAGAAGAGTGTTTCACGGATGTAAAAGAGACAGACACAAAGGCAGAGAAAA
>UZAE01000507.1:0-22051 GCA_900617975.1 Rodentolepis nana | reverse complement strand
CCACCCAATAGTATTTACTCCTATTATATTTTCCATAAGGAGTGTGCGATAGACATACCTCCACGTGGTGCACCTTAGGAACGTATATTCAAATGGCGAAAAAGTCTATTGACTGGCAGTTGACTTCTCACTTCAAACTACCACCACCTCACTCTATGCCATATTCGACTATTTTCACAGTACTCACCTCACCTTTGTTCTACCTTTGTGTTTGTCATTTGCATCTTTGAAACACTCTTCTGTTCCCCCCTCTCGATTTTTTTTCAATTTGATGTTCCTTCCTCTCTGCGAAGCCTGAAGTCAACTAAAGAGCTAATGATAACCATCAATACGCCTGCCATTTGATATAAATAAAAAAAATAATATATTTTCAATAAACACTATACCCGCCATGCGTCTGCTTCTTCTATCTCATGGAAATAGATTAACCAATTCCAGGAGCTGTTCAATTCAAGGAGGTTATTGAGAGAAAGTCAAGGTTTATTTGTGCAGCAAACGGATGTAATGTCTACAAAGTGACGTGAAACACTCAAAATGTAAATTAAGCTCTTATAAATTTGCATTCACTTCTTATTAGCATATGAAAAATTAATTGTAAAAAAATGGTTGATATGGAGGTCAACCACAATTTTGGTGGACAAGTAAGATCAAATCTAATTTGTAAATGATAATTCTAATGTTTCAACAGTTTGAAAGCTCAGTGAGTGCATACATATCAGAGTTATAGCATGCTAATACCCCAAATTTCAATAAAAATAATTTTTGAACCTGGAAGTTATTAATTTTGAGTTGAAGGAACTTTATAATGCTTATCATTTGATTTACGAGTTACAACAGTTTTAAATAATTCTTGCCTTTTAGGAGCTAAATGTTCGTCGTAGGTGTCTTGTCTAAATTTAATAAATTGACTATTAAGATTTATTCTTACAGTAAATAAAGTTATTTTAAATTATTTTTCTTTAAAAGATTTCCCATTGTGAGAACAAGCAAATTTGAGGAATGTTTCAAAATGACAGCAGTAAAGTAAAGTTGGCACTTAAATATTTGCCATTAGGAATGCACTGTTGAAATTAAAGTTACAGTTTTAGTAAAATTTTGGATTCTGACTTTTGAGAGTCATAGTAAAGGAATGTAAATTGATGATTTAATTGATGGTTTGTTTATATCATACCAATAAATGTGAAACATCTAATGCGTGACGCGCTCTAATTTCCTTTACTCAGTTATATTTGTTCCAAATGACGAGCTTTATGACATTTGTCAATAGCCCTTTGGCTGACTTCAGGCTTCACAGGGGGAAAGAATACCAAAGTGAGAAAAATTCGAGAAACGTAACAGAAGAATGATTCACAGATGTAAAAGAGACAGATACAAAGGCAGAGAATAGATAAGATTAGTACGGTGGAAGTGGTCGAATATGCCATACAGTGGGATCATGGCAGTTTGAAGCTTGAAGTCAACTGCCGGTTTATCAACTTTTTTGCCGTATGAGAAAACGTTTCCCTGGGTATACCACGTAGGGGCAAGTTCATCCCACATCCATTGCCCAGTTATATTAATGGTATAAAAAATTTATGCATTACCACCAGGTAATATCAATGATGTCAATCAGTATTTTCCCCGTTGGTCTACAAGTGGCAAAATTTTATTACAACTAAAGGATACATTAGTAATTTTATTTACTCGTGGAAAATACCGTTTATTATTAGAATATTTATTAGAATAATCATTAAATTTTATTCCAATTAATAATACATGGTTAATCTGTATTTCCCCTCTACAAATTTTCTTTAACAGCACAGTGCGTCATTGCACGCTGATCTCTGATTTTTACGTTAAGTATTCAATATAAATGAATTACGCCAAACTTGTTATAATTAATTTATTCGTAACAGCAATTGTTTACTCGTAGATGATTTCTGGAGCCATATAAAGTCAACAATACATTATTTTAATCGGACAGTTCTTCTATCACAGCAGATTTCCATTTTGGCTATTTTTTGCCCATTTCGGTCGTATGACTTTCTGACAATCTGATTGTATCCCAATGAAATTGCAGTATTCCTTGCTCCTGCTACACATGACTTTCTTAACTCAAACATCTGCCAGGCAAAACTTTTTTAGTAGGGTCATTTGATCAATCCCATTAACCCTCTGCTTTACAGGTCTCCGCTTTCCTGCCTGCCTCTATTTCTCTCTGATAAGTATCTACCATAATTCTGTAACTCACCTTTATCGCTATTTTATAGTAACCTAAACTACAATATTACAAACTCGGTTGGCAGCAAACTTTCCCCGTTGTCGAAATTAAGACAAAAAATATGTTTTCTGTACTAAAAAGCTATTTTTATTATAATGAAAGTTTTTATATGCCGTATTAAATAAATCAGACCTCTATAGCATTTATTAATCTCATTGGATGGTTTCAATGAACTATGGAGATATTATTATTTCAAATGACAGGCTTTATGATATTTATCATTAGCCCATAAGCTTTGACTTCAGCTTTAACCATGGGTTGGGGGGGGTACATATGTATCAGTTACTATGGAAATATTTGACTGCTTATAGACATTAGAAGTAGTTTAACTATTTTAAAATACTACAAAAATAAACGTAAAATCAGTTTAGCTTGTTCCCATAGAACGATTAATAAAGTTCTTGTTCAACTCTTGCGGATAATTGTAAATAACAAAGGTTTGATCAATTAAATGAATTCAAGGATTTACCTTGCAATATAGGCTAATTTTCTATAATTTTCATTAGCTTAGCTTTAAATTGGCCTCACATCTCAAGCATGGAGAGTTTTTACACACTAAAAGGTCATTATTTGTTAATATAGGCTTTTAATTGTTTTGAAGACTAAAACAAACCCATTCAATTTTCTTTCTCTATTAAAAATGGCATTGTCCATGTTTATTCTCCAACGTGGCCCACTTGATGAAGAAAGTATCATGTGTTTGTATGCAGTTGGATATGTGATTTTTTGTATCCCGACCAAATTATGCACATTGAATCACTTAAAGCAAGGAAGATATGAGGTATTTTTTTGTTTATGCAAATCACGAAACTTTGATATTGGAGCTCACAGTTTGATGCGATCCCATTTAGTTATGTAAAATGAAAAAGATAGACCACCTGGTATAGGTTGTGCCCATGTTAACAATTTAAGCATTTGAAATAGCCATAATATAAAACCATCTGAAGCAAGCACGACCTAATGCTTCAAGGTTTTTGATGCAAAACTAAATATTTTCCACTTAATTCCACTCTTTATAATTACAATTTTTTAAAAGATATTCAATTACTCAACCACAAATTAGCAAATATTTAATTTTTGAGGAATATTTTAGTGTTTAAGAGTGAATAGGTATAGATATGATTACAGTATGGATTTATAATGACGATAATTTGGTTTGAACGGTTATTTTTACGGCATTTCAAAGGAAAAGTTTAACCCCCTTTAAATTACCATTTAAATCAACTAATATTGAGAAATTACTCCCTTCGTTTACTGATCAAATGGTCGTACTAGAAGAGTAACATTGTTTTGCGCATTTTATTCGCAAAGAACTTTCCTGTTTGGCAGTTACACAATTTAAGAGAATTTCAGCAATCCCTTTAAATTATATCAGATGGTTTTGTCAAATTACCTTTAGGAAACATGCATCCTATGACGATCAATCATTTTTAACTTAGCTAGGAACTTTGTTGCAGTTTCTTTTGGTTCTCTAAAATATTTATGAGCGCAAAATCGATATAAATCTAAATCTATATATATATATATATATATATATATATATATATATATATAGTTTCCCATGTGGTGAGTTATTAATATTTAAGAGATATCAAAGTGCATTCACGTGTAAAATATCAGCTCTCAAGATGACCCAGATTAATAGGTGTTTTTCCATTTCACATTTACTGCAAAATATTTGCTTAATTTAACCCATTAAGTTATGTTCGTGAAGGTTTAAGTGCAAAAAAGTACTCATACAGCTTACAAATTAGATATTTCTAAACCGGATATAGACATTCAAGTATCGAATTTACTTACTTTTCCAGCAAAATACTCTAAACTCCCCGTTTTAAAAAGCTTAAAGGTTGCTCTATTCAATATAGTATCGATAATAAGATGCTTGCTAATTAATTATTATGTTAAAAGTGATAAATAACTTTTAACTTTATTAGTCATTTAAATTTTATAGAGTTTTGAGCTTTAAAATGGATGTAAAATTTGATGTAAGTTCAAAAATCCACCAATTTAAATAAATTACCATGCGCACTATTGAATAAATAACCATGTTTGATGGTTTTCGGAGTTTTATTTGAGCAATATCCATGTTGGTTTATGAAAGAATTCGTACTACCCACGCCTATTTGCTAATTCTGCTGCAATTTATATTATGGTACTTAAATCTCTAACTCATAGTTTTTATTTACTTGAAGCACCTTGATGTAATGTAGACGAAGCTATTTTAAGGCATATTTTGAAACTGCATTAGAGTTATAGCTCACTCGCACTCGACTAAATAAATCAGATGCCTTTGTTTAGCTAATTATTCATCCCTCTGGATGCCCTGAATTTTAATGATATACTTTTTCTATTTAAATTCAAATCTGACATGTTAGCGCTTTATTGTAGGTTTCTATGTTTCCCTTTCTATTTAAAAATTTTTTATGTGATACATTAAATGTTAGAAAAGAAAAAAATCTTCAAACTTTGCCAAACTTTTAAAGTCATTAGATTAAATGACAATTATTATGCTATTAACTATTTTACATCGATTATCGATTTTATTGAATCTATCTCCTGCATCAATAAATGTCAAAAAATTTAGTTTCAGTAGAGAACTGACATATTTGTGAAAACACCTTTATCAAACAAAATTTTAATGTTTAAATAAAGCTTACAGGACAACATCAGGTATACTAACTGTAATTCTTAGTTGACTAAAATAAAGATCATTTCCCTGGTGAAAAGTATAGCAAAGAAATTCTTTTCGGTATCGAAAGTAGGGACAACACAGTTCTCAAACATAATCGCAGATTCTAAATCATTCTACGCATACCTTTTTATAGAATAGCCGACACCACTAGCTAAAAATGATTTAGAGCCACAATAATTCACACTTCCGAGACAGTGACTACTTTTGGTCACGAAATGTGCTAAAATTTGTGATTTGTGTTTTAAATGACAACATTTACAACTATATCATTAATTCAAATAGACAGAAACCATTAAAATTAAAAATAGGACTCAAATTCCTAACGATAAAATTGTGAAAAGTGTTATAACAGTGAACGAATTGCAGCATATTGTGTACACTTCATTTGTTTTCTAAAGGAAATGACTTATAATCAAGCAGAAATTCAATGTCAAATTAGTTCTCCGGAATCATGCGTTGTAGCAGATACTTTAATAAATTATAGATTAACAGTTTAATTCCGTTTTCTTAATGTGAAATGGAATGTGACGCGGTGTATTTCCAGTTCTTTCGAAGGGATAAAAAATGTTTACTTTGTCCTGCATCAGGGGCATATTTTGGTACTATTTATGAACCATTAAGGTGCTATGAAACAGATCTGCGAATCATAGCCTTCTTTGGTATTTTAATGAAAAAGTCTTCCTCCTAGTTTCAAGAACATTTGAACTGAAATTTTGCTCTGCGATGAAATGATTTGTACTTTCCATGAATCAAAATTTTTAGCTTGCACCTTATGCAATTTGTCATGAAAACTAGAAATCATTGATATATATATGCACGTGAATTATTAATTGAGTAAAAAAACACAAAAATACCTTATTGATATATACTCGCGTTGTTTTAAGTGAGACGTAGTTTGATCGTTTCTCAACCATATTCATTTTGAGCATATTTTCCTTCCGTCGCAAACGTACGATTCCCTTAAAAGTGTCCGTTTTAAAAGCGCACGCACTCATGTGCCCCAGTATTTATTTTTTTCGGCACATTAGAACTTAAAAAGTATTGCACATAGTGAGTTTGAAAAAAAAAATAATAATAATATATTATCAATGCTGAGGGAAGAGAGAGACAGAGCATATTTCTCTTCATTAAATCGTTCTTTTGCTGTTCAAAAGTGATTAAGCTTTTTCATTTCCTAATCTTTGCTTCCTTTGTCTACGTTGCCAAGAAAGCTAGGCAAACATGACTTTTTAACATTTTTTAGCTTCTACTTTGTGGTATGTTCCAAAAAATAGAGATTGAACCACGATTCAATCTTCTAACCATTAGGACATTTATTACTTAGTATTTAAAAGGATTGAAATCAAGGAAATAAATGGTGAATATTTATTTCTCAAATGTGTGGCGGGTCATATAAAAACCGTTTAATGATAAAAGCCATAACATAGAACGTTTTTACTCTTCCTTTTTGTTTATAAATGCGGTTAGATAAGAGATTTGATGAAAAATGAACGATATTAACACCACCACTGACAATTTATATCAAATGGCAGGCTTTATGTTAGTTATCATTAGTAATAATTAGAGTAATCCACAGGTGTAAAAGAGACAGGCACAAAGGCAGGCCAAAAGGTAAGGTGAGTACTGCGGAAGTAATCAAATATGACACACAGTTGAGTCATTGAAATGAGAAGTAAACTGGGAGTTTACAGACTACTTGGCGTATGAGTATACGTTGTCTGGGGTGCCCCACGTGAAGGTAAGTCTATCGCGCAACCCCCACCCCCCTTCCCACAAATGATAATAAAAAGGTTATCTCCAATGAAATTTTTCCGGGTTAAATCATGGCGATTTTCTTAGAATCTCTTAATGCCAACCTCGACATGTTTTAAATTGTCTTCTAAAGCAAATAGTCAAGGTCAAATTCTCAACAGTATGCTTATACGCGGAACTCTAAACCTTAAATCTTGCAATATTTTGTTTGAGCAATTCCCATGAGTTCTCTCAAAGACATGTATGACCATCAATACAAGAGCGTACTAAATGAAAATTTATAATAACCAATATTATTTTAGCATTGTCTCACTTGGTACAGTAGCATGCAAAATTCATTTTGGACATGAAAATTTCGTAGACGGAAACTAAAAGAATTTAACCTTCTTAATTATTTGGAGTAATTTATTTAGTAGGTACACCCTAATTATATATTACTTGTCATTTTTCAATGAGTAAGTAAGTAATGACCTATTGCTGAAAAGAAATATAAATTGATTGCACTAATCCCAGGTTTAAATCTAGTCATCAACCATTTTATTTATTATTGATTAGTTTTACAGTGGAGGGTTTTAGATAGGCAAATGATGGTTATATTTTAATGCAGTACTAAAAAACATGGCTTGAAAAAAGAAATTAAATGAAAAGAGTTGGTAATTTACAAAAATTTGCTTAGCATAGACACATCACAAATAGTTTAACAGTATTTTTGTTTTAATCGATCACATATTTGACTTAAAAAAATTTAGTTCGCATCTTAGGCCGTAAAGCTCAACAAAAATAATCCTGCTTATTATTTAAGCAAAATAATAACTTTGTTTGAATTTATTATGTCATATCGCTCTAGTCATAAAATTTTTTAAATCAATTTTTATAATATTATTTACTTTAGTTTGTGGTGAAACCCACGTACTAAAACCACGAAAAGACGAATGCTGATTTTCCTTATCCAAGAAATACATTATCGATTTTTTGCACATTTATGATAATAAAATATTAAATTGATTTTATTGATTTCTAAATATCGGTTTCAGCTCACGTGTGTCTTATTTTTTTACCCAAGGTAACGGAGTTTGCCAGACTGGTATCATGATGTTTTAAAAGAGTAATTTGAACGAGAGAAGAGTTAAAAATAATCGTACTCCTTGAAAAATAAAAAAAATTAGATCGCATCGTGAAGTTCAAATTAAAGATAGCAATGCATGTTTTATTATTCCTCCCTATATGCCTCAAGAAATACATTCTTACGTTTCCTTTTAATTTGTAGCGTTCCTTTGTGATATTATGCTAAAATTTAATATTTCTCTAAACTGCGTGCCATTGCTGCTTTAAACCCTCTCTTCATGTGATGAAACCTTAGCTCCCGGATTCTGATTGCCAATTTTCTCGACTTTCTCATTGCGTCTTCACTTTTCACCAGCATAAACGCACAAGACAATTTCAAAATTTTGCCGAAAAGTCTTAATTCCTGCGTTTTCACTCTAGTTTAACCATATCATTCATATTCCTTTTTCTAAACTTCTTGAAATGCAATAGCTTTCACTTTCACTTTAAATTTGAACCTTAAAACTTTCTCTGAAAAATAAGTCGATGTTGATGAACATTTATTCAAGCACTAAAATAGGCATGTAAATTTGTATGATTAATTGGTACAACTTTTGAATTTCTACAAGGATAAATCATTATACGGACTGAAAACAATAACCTGGACTTGCACTGAATCGTGTAACAATGACAAGAAATACGTTTTTCTTCATTTTTAGCTTTAAATTTTGTCATGTGATTAATTTTATTAACTTGAAGGAAAATATGTTTCTGGATAAAATAAAGAAATCAGATTTTGAAAAATTTCAGAGTGTGAATAGTTGACGAACTAATATTTAGAACGAAACAATGCAATCAATTATGCAGTTAATAAAATAGTTCTTAAGGCTGAGTATAGTTTATAAAAGTCTATTATTTAAATTTTGGCATTCATAGAAACATTACAGATGATATTTTTTAAAAAAGAAAACGCTATTTATTTCAGTTTCAAAATTACCGAAAGTATATTTTGCATAACTAAAGTTAGGACAGAGAAAAAATCATAATAATTTCAATAGTAATGAGTTTTGAAATATTATCCAATTTAAGAGATAAACATAGGGATAATGCGCACAAATTTGTATTCCAAATAGGTTTGCCAAGAATGACATATTTGTTTCAGATATGATATCACTTTCCAATCGCTAATTTAATAGTTTGATTTTCGATAGAGTAATAAGTAATATTTGTCAAAAAACTAGTTTTTCCATAGACGTAACAAAATCTTTATCGCAAGTGGCAAATTTCGTTTGTGTTAGAACGCGTTAACGAAAAAAACAAAGCTTTGCACCCCTTCAAAGCAACAAACGGTTAACCTCGAAGTGTTTCACGTCAGCATATTCACCTCCAGCTTGTACGGATATCATTTTGCTTTCAAATATTTTCAGCACATCGGTCCAAATTTTCCTTTGACGAATATTCGTCGCCTCATTTGTGTCCAGGGTTATTTGTTCTACTTTCAACTTTTCTATTTGAGCCTCTAACTCGGCTATCCTTTTCTGGTAAACTTCACTAAAACACAAGAAATCGTTTTTCAAAGTATATCTAAAAATTAAAAGTTTTACAAATAAACATGTATTGAAATACAGTTTTTCATGCAATTTCTCTGTATTAGCAACTAAATAAAGACCGTAATTGGCCAAAATTAATTTCCTTTGTATTCTGGAATAAAGAAATATATGAACAGCCAGGTTTTAAAAAATAGATGAAAATTTCAAGTATTGGATTTCTTTGTACTCATCTTGAGGGTAAGCTATAAAATTAAATCGAAAAATCAATTCCTGATACAAATTAATGAGAACAGAAGGAAAGTTAATAAAATGAAACTTTCATCTTTATCCTCCTATTAAGCGTAAACAGGAATGAATTGTAAAAGATAACTATATATAAATATACATATTTATCGATAAAGCTTTGTATTAGATCTGTTAGATGTGTATTTTATTCATGGTCAAAGTCAAAAGACATAAAATTTCATTGTCAATTTTAGCGATGGAATATCTACCTATATTATTTGAAATTCAGAAGCTTCATATGTCGTTTTTTGGTTTATTGATAACTGAATTGAGAATCACATGTATCTTAAAATAATTGGCTAACAGAAATTCTTTCATTTTTATTTAAATATTACCTATTTCATACAAATCTTTCTGTTCACTTTACCAAAAGGATTCCTATTATTGAGTCAATGGTCTTCCTGCTTGCTTACGGGTTCTAAGTATCACAATCTTTGAAAGAGGGAAATGTCATTTTATTACATTAAAGGATATGAAATCTTAATTCAATCCTTTTATAAAGCACAAATCGGACCAATCTTTTAGCTATCAGTTTCATTTAAAGCAACGATTGGCACCTATCATACTTTACATATACTCAATTACGAAATTCATGGAATAATATATAGAAAAAAGGTAATTGCCATCTATATATACATTTATATTTTACATCAGCCAAAAAGGTAATTACCCACGTAAAATATTTTTTGGGAAATTGAATTTAATAAAAGTCATGCAAACAATCCTATTAATAATTCATAAGAATTCAATTAATCTTGCTCTATTTTAAAAAACAAAAATATAACAGACATTTTCTTTAAGATTTGCACTATTATAAATTGTTTTTTTCTAATTCCGGGCCACTGAATAAATACTAGCTGAATTTTCATAAAAACTATTAGATAAATTTAAAGTAAAATGTTAGAACATTGATAAGTAACATGGTAGATCATTAATCAGTAATGCAATATTTTATGAAATCCTTGTTACAAAATTAACGGAAATACTTCATTCCTCAATACCATAATCAATAATCAAATCCTGGTTAAATAGATTTTATTGAATTTAACTTAGAAATATTCTTAAAAATCCATATAAATTGTTTTTTATTTTAAGATAGAATTAGCTCGAAATATTAAGACTTCATTTTTTCATTTATTCTATCAATAAAAATGATTCTTTATCTGGGTTTAAAAATGAATTTTAAATGTTTTGTTTTTTTGAAATTTATTGCCATGTTTTTCAAATTATCAAATTTATTTTACCGAGTTAAATACATGATGACTTGATGAGTCTAGCCCTCTATTTTGTAAATATTTGAATATATCTTCGAAGCGGCTTTGTAATTTACTTTGTTCATGACAAAATTACTTCTTTTGTATTGAAAATTATTCTCCTAGAGAAGAAGTATTTTTGCATCGAAATAGTGCATCTTCATAATTATTTTTTCCCAAAGATAACAAATTAAATAAATAAGTTTTAAGCTAATAGATCACAGTTAAGGAAATTCTGAAGAATTTTAATTGTTCTGAATTCAATTGGCAGTAAGATGCCTGTATGGGACTTTGGTGCAGAGTCGTATACATGTCAACCAAGATGGTTATTTAATACAATGAACAAATTTTGCGCTTATCTAAATTTAATTTGTCTTCCGCTCTACACTTAGTTACTTATGCCATTATCGGTATACGGTGATGGAGGCCATCTTAACAATATGGCATAAAAATGACACACTTTAATATAAACAAAAATAATTTACGATAATTATGAATTTTTTATAAGACTAAAGAAAAGAAAATTGGAAGCAAACTTTTTCAATTTTACAGAATAAAAATTACAGTGAAACTGAAAAAGAAATTCGAGTGAAAAATAAAATGCATTATTGCTCAAATTTATAATTACTATTAATTATTTTGTTATTTTTATAAATTTATTTTAAATTAAATTGATAAGGATTTCTAAGGATAAGATTGATATTAATTGCACTTGAACATATATACGTATATGTATTATAAACGTTGGACCGGCCGATGTCTTACCACACGATGAAGGCCTTAATCAGAAGAGAATTTAAGACCTTGTTCTCGAAGAAAGGAGAAACAGTGGACAGTGGCACTCTCCGATATAGCCGACTGGCCAAGAATCGAAGCTGTTGCTGAGTTTAGACTTCGTCTAGGACATGATTGCCTGGCAAAACACCTTCACAGATTGAGAGTATTCACTCAACCCATATGCCCCCTTTGAAACCTACAGGAGGAAACGGAGAAGACCCACGTGATTTGGTGTCCAGCTCTAAAGACAACGATGGAAAGCCAGCGATATTGGGAAGCAGGAAGGCGGCTAATGAACTGCTATTAAATAACTGCTATATATGTACCCCCCCCCCACCCTTTTGGAAAGCTGAAGTCAAAGTTTAAGGGCTAATGATAAATATCACAAAGCCTACCATTTGAAATAATAATTATTATTATTATAGGCGTTCGGGTATGCGGTAGACTTACATCCACGTGGTGCACCCTGGGCAACGTATACTCAAACGGCACCACGTGGTGCACCCTGGGCAACGTGTACTCATACGGCAAGTAAGTCTATCACGTGGTGCACCCTGGGCAACGTATACTCATACGGCAAACAAACTGGTGCACCCTGGGCAACGTATACACGGCAAAAGAGTCCGGGTGCACCCTGGGCAACGTATACTCATACAGCAAAAATGTGGTGCACCCTGGGCAACGTATACTCAAACGGCAAAAAGTCGATTAACTGGCAGTTGACTTCTGACTTCAAACTACCATCTCCCCACTGTATGTCATATTCGACCCCATCACAGTACCCATCTTTTTTCTCTGCCTTTTTGTCTGTCTGTCTGTTTCTGTTACATCTGTGAATCATTATTCTGTCCCCCTCTAGACATTTTGTCACTTTGATGTTTCTCCTCCCCTCTGTGAAGCCCGAAGTCAGCTAAATGGCTAATGATAACTATCAAAACGCCCGCCATTTGAAATAAAAAAATATTATAGACGAAACCAAAGTTAAGTTAAATAATTTTTTATCAAAATTAATGTATTTTTTGACCAATTTGCACACTAACGTTGACCTCAAAATTGATATCATTTCCAAAACTTCTATGTGACCGATTTCAGAATCGTTCCTTAATTAATGCATAAGCGCTTGTAATAAAAATTACACAGCGAAAGGCTTTTTTGTTATTTGAGAAAAAAATTGAAATTTCCAACGCAAAATAGACTCTGCCAAAAAGAATGATTGATAAATAGATTGGTGATAAACGATAAGCAGGAAGTAATTTACTGTGGATTTACTTTTTCCATTCTCCTCGAGCCCATAAACGCGCAACCAGATAGAAGTGTGTTTCCATTTGACAAGGGCGAAGGAAGGAGAGAGAGAGGGAGTGGGAGAGTAGCTATTTTTTGTGAGAGAATTTTGCTTTGACAAAGACAGGTCTGAGAGGTTAATGGCAGTTGGGAATGAGAGATTAGCACTTCTACCAACCCTCCCTCCACCCTATGACTATATATTAATCAATGATAGGAATTTGCAATGAAGTAATTTCTGGACGTTATTTTTTGGTCAAAAAAGTTGACTCAGTAGTGAAACTTTTGAATACGTGACTATTAATGGAGGCAATTGTTTTGTAAAAATTAAAGCGTGGGTGGTTAGTCGAAAATTGCAAATTCACTTGTTCAGTAATTTAGCAAGAACACATAATTCAAATGTCTCAGATGCTCGTTCTAGTGAAAACTAACTTCCTTAGTTCAAATAAATTGCGAAGCCAAGAAAGGCTAACCATTTAATTTTATTTATCGATTTTAACTTACTATCTTCGATTATTTACAGAGATCATGCAGAAATGACAGTTCGACCATTTTAACATTAGTACGGAGAAATTATAAATTTTATGAGAGTGGGTGACATCATTGTTGTTTTAATATGTTCCACTAAACATCATCTAGTAAAATGACTAAAAGGAAAAATGTATTAAAATTCAATTGACTCTAATATTGTCAAATGTAAATATGAATTATTTATGTTTTTTTTATTTTATAAGAAGAATGAAAGAAAAGCTTTTAGTTAATTCGTGCGCTATAGAAATGGCTTTTTTGAAGAAAAATACCAAAAAGGCCATGTTTAATGAGAGATAATATCGATAAATTATCTAAAGGTCAATAGAGAGCGGTATAGACAGGCAATCGGATTTTCAACTTCTCGTAAATACGCTATGGCATTGAATATAGACCTTAAAGTAAAATTTTTTTCCAGTCTAAATTCATTTAAATCAAATATATTTGTTCATACGTAGTTAAACGTAATTTCAACTTGATATCTGTAAGCCTAAATTTGCAAATACCTAAAAACTCTAGAAGTTCGTGTGACCAAAGAATTTTGCCTCATTTGTTTCAAGTAGACTTACCAACCCTTTAAGAAACAAGAATGGGGTCAGTGATTTTTGCATTCCTTTTCTAATTATGTGGCATCAACCAAATAAATTTAAATTTTCTAGTGCACAATTCATCTGCTCGCGAGTAGGACCAATTAATATATCCTTTAAAAGTGAGCTTTCTTTTTTAAATTAGTATATTAAATTAAGTAGGATTCGAAATAGGTAAAGTTGTAACACAAAAATTATAAACATTTGATTGAAGGCATTCATTCAGTTAGAGTTCATTCACACGTTGTGGAATGATATAAATATTATAGTCATAGTCAAAGCAATTGTAATTTCTCATGCTCTTATGCTAAATAAATAGTTATAAAGAAATGCGAACTCAATCGCATCAAATCCAGGTATTTGAAATGAGAATTTTCTCCATCCAAATTTTTGGGAAATTTTTCATTTCGCAGATTTTTGCTCTATAACCTTCTCCATGAGTTTTATCTGATAACAGAAAGCGCTTACCGAACAAAGATAAATATTGATGAAAAATATATTCATAAGTTATTTAAAAAATTAAATTTATGTTCAAATTGGATTCATTCTCACATGTTTGACCATCGAGACAAATTGTTTAACGAATAGCTTTCCATCATCCCTATCCGTTATACATTTTTTTCAGAAAGTTAGCATTCGTTTGGAAATTTCGCTTACAATAGTTAAAAAATCTTTTCTAAGTGTTGGCCGTTAAGTTAATGAGCAAATGAAATTTGGATTTATGATCAATAAAATGTTAAGCGAATTCCTGAAGTGCTGTGTGAGTTTAAGTACAACAGAGTGTGAATATTAAATAAAGAAGAAAAAACAAATTCATTTCTACATGCGAATATTAATTCTATTCATACTTTAGATAGGATTCAGTGTTACCATCAGCAGCACAGTTTATGATCAAAAATTGTAAAATTAAAATTTGAATTGATGAATATAAGAATAGTTACGCTCTAAATGTTTAATTCTATAAAAGAAATAAGAAAAATAAAATGACTAACGCAGGAGATTAAATCAAATATAATGTCTCAAAAGAGAAAAAATAACAACCACTTGAACAGAATAATTCAAATTGAATTAACAATGGAGATAGGAGAATTGCATTCAAAATTCAATAAATTTCGTAAACTCTCATAGAGTAAATTTATCCATAAGGAAGCAATAACGGCAGATTAAGATTTTACCAAGAAGTCGATTGCACAGTCGGCACTTTTGATCTTTTCAATATGATTCTATTATAACTTGGTCATAATATGGCAGAAGCTCCTCTTACGAAGATTAAAATCAAATCATATTTTTGCTTTTAGGAACTTTTAAGTGTTTGCATTAGCTTGAAATAGGTTCGCACTAACAGATGGTTTGAAAAGACAAAGCTATATTACTTTCACAATTTAATATATATATATATATATATATATATATATATATACATATATATATATCGTTGACTTATATTTCCCTAAAAAATTTATAATCACTATGAAATTTACGAGTAAGGGAAAGTCATTTAAATAGGACTTGAATAATTTTATTTATTAGAAGCTGTAAATTACTAATACGATGGTAAGTCGAATAGTTCTCAGACAAATTAATTCATTCTATAATTGGTTGCATTCAATTTTCTAAATAGACTTCAATGATGTGTTTCCTTTTTTGTAATCTATATTTCCAACCCCAAATTCCACCATAAAAGAATTTTGGGGACTTTCGCTTGCACCATGAAACTACCGACATTTGTGCTTTATCTAAATATCTTAATCGGGTGCCATTAATGTGCTTTCTTAGTTTATCAAACAAATAAAGCCGTAGTGAGATAGGTCTACATCACAAAAAAGAATGCGAAAGCGTTTCCCTCCGATAATGGCTCAACAGTGTTCTGACAGCTCTTTAAGAAAGGTCAGAGGAATTATTATGTTGGAGCAGAATTTGGCGCTTCCATAATAACCTGAGGTGACAGTTTTCCGTCCTTCTTAAAAGCTAATCAACATCACTTTCTTTGAATTCAAAAAAATAGAGGCTATAACCTTCCTAGCAAATATTTCAGCTTTGAACTTGACAGGCCCAGATGTTCCGATTGAATGTCGATCCTTTGTTAGAACTTTATTTTCTGGATCGAATTTGCAAATCTAGGTATCATCTTCGGTAATACAGTGTTTGACAAATTATCCTCATTTAATAATACTTTTGGCAAAGTTGCTGAAAAAGTTTCCTTTTTCGGATCAGTCATTGTTGCTGCAAAGCTTTTGAATTCCACCGTTTCTACCGAGGGTTTGAACAAGCCAGGATTTTTAGTGAGAATCGAAAAATATTAATCTATACGCGATTCCCACTTTATTGGCAATTTGTTTATCTTATTTCTGCATTAGGTTCTGCACAAGAGAGATGCTATCTTCATTTCTTGTTATGGTGGGTCTCCCATCGCATTAGTTTTCCCTAGGTTACACTCTTCCATCTTTAAAGCGTTACAAACATCATAATTGACTGCTCTTCATGGTACAGATTTCATGTAAACCTGTCGTGAAGCTTCTATATGCGTGAACAGATTTCCAATTTAGTCTGATTAAAAAATTGTGTCTCTCCTGATCCCGAAATTTACCATTTGAAAGGTTGTAAAGGAGCTAGCTACTTTGAGATACAGTATGTCTTCATTCTAAGCTTACATAGAATGATCGGACAGTTGCATGTCATTAAGGAAGCTCTAAAGACATGTGTAAACCTTTTTAAATTTTATAAACCTTTATTATCTATAAAATTATGGAATTCGTATGAGAACCTTTGGATTGACACTAAATTATTTAGGTCATTTATTTGAGGTGGTGGAATTTTACCTTTTTACTTGACTTTAATGTCCTTCGAAAACACAAAGCTTTGTTTGCTCAATCAACAATCGACAATGGAAAAGGAACAGGAGGAGGAGTAAAAAAGGCACAGAGAAAAGCAAAACATCAACTTAGAACAATTGCTTAGAATTGGGACTATACTTAATACAATCAAATTAATTATCCATGAACACATTGGCCACGAAAATATCGTCATTTGCCCAGATTGACTTTTATTCAGACCTTACCAGCCGATAACTTTCATCACGATTAGTCGATAAAATTCACATACTGAAATAAATAAGCCGACTGATATTTAATTTTGGTACTGATTTTATTTAACCTCTTGTATACCTGACACACTTAGTAGTTTTCTTGCTCGTGACGATACACCAATATAAACCTCGGTTTTTGTGAGGTCTATCAAAACTATTCATTATAAATTATGAGGTTTTGCTCTGAAAAAAAGCATTAAATAAATGAGCAGTAATTCATTAATCATGAGGTGAAGAGCCATTGGTCATTTTGAATGAAATAATTCTAGATCAATAAAAATAACTAGTTCAGAAATTTAACTTCAAAAGTAATCGCAAAAAGCAGATTTAATTCACCACATTTTAAGGAAGCAAGCAAAATTTACTTAAGGAATACTTGAATGCTGACTTTTATTTTTTCCAAAAGAAAGCGGTTCTTTAATACTTTCTACTCTAAGGGATGTACCTTTTTGACTACATGTTTGTAAAATCTAAGCAAAACGTTTAAAAATTAAAAAAATGAATATTAATGCTTCCGAAAAGTGTGTCTTCTCACCAACTCTTTAATTATCTTTACGTTAGGGGAGCAAAAAATACAGGTTCTTTTTTAAGGTGATAGGTGAATTTCTATGAACAGAGTAGATAAATATACGTCAATTTCTTTGTGCATCAATTTCAACTGGTATTCGCAGATATGAAGTGCTTGCAAAGCGATACGAATGTGTCTTCTATTATAAAATAGTAAATTTTGAAAATAACTCCATATAACCTTAGGCATTAATTCACAATAATTGAATTTACCTAAATATTATCAAGGTGGAAGTAAATTGCTTGTGGTCATTTGATATCGTATATCCAACGGTGGACAAAAATCCTCGTAAATTAGCCTTTTATAAATATGTCTTGAACTTATTGTACAACGGAACAAAATTTCATAATGAAAAAAACTTAATCTTAAATACAATTTGAAGTAGGGATGAATACACTTCAAATATTGAAAAACTTTATTCAGAAACACAATGATACATGCATTTTCTGTGCATTACACTTGAAATTAATAATTGCATAACATATTTTAGTTCATTTTTCTGCATAAATAAAATTAATCACTTATTGGTTTTGTCTAGAAATTTAATTCTGATTTTTTTAAGTCCGGGGCAAATAAGGCTACATACATATTTTTTCGAATTAAATGTAACAAAATATTTGACAGCGATATGCTAAGTGGTATCAATTAGTGTTAGCTACATAGCTTGGTAGACAAATGTGTTCCCTTAAAGATGTGAAAAATTCTTTTACATTAGCGATCTTTTCATTAAGCGTTGTCTAATCATTTATAATGAATGATTCATTAAAAATTATTTGGTATCTCTGCGAATGTTTAAAGGAGAAGACCCTCGGTTCTCTAAAGTTGACTTTTCTACGATTTTCTCAAATAAATGATTTTGGAAAGAAGATTCTTTTGACGTAATGTTAATTATGGTATACCTTTGGAACAGTTGGGCCAAAATATGATCTCCTGGCCAAAGATCCAGTCATAATTTTTAAGCAAACAGTACGTCCAAATATATATATATATAAAGCAGATAAGGAAACACCGAATTTCGGGACAATAAATTTAGTCATAAAAACAAAAGATAAATGTTGTAATTAGGCTGAAGAAGCAATAAACCATGAGAATGTTGGCTGTACTCGAGATTTGAGAAGTATTAAAGTGAAAATGAAATATTATTTTTCTACTTTGTCATCTACTTCACCTCTATACTCAACCTTTAGTGATAATTGATTTTTTATTGTTCTTTTACACTCACCTATTAACAACCGTCATTTAAAACTAAAATGTAATGGAAACATAAAATGAGGTAACATTACGTGGTGAATTATCATTCACTGCTTAAAAACGATTAATTGATATTGCGTTATTCATTAATCTGACAATAGCATATGATTTTACTATTTATTTGATATACACTTGCATTTTGGTAGAACAAATAGAAGCATGGGTCAATTGCTATTGGTTTGAGTACGCTTAAACGCACTCAACGCTAAAACACATTTAACATTTATGGATGCATTAAGAGGAAAACGCCTTCTTTCTCTTCTTTTTGCTAGATCTTTTCATTGACATCTAGGTTAATTTTCTCATGTATATTCTAGTATTTCATGAAAACGGCTGGAAAATGAAAGAAAATATTTCTTAATATAGTGTTCAAGTGGTCTTCCAATAACGCCCGTATAGCATTTAGCGATAATCCAATCCATTGTCTGTATCATCGGTTATGTGATTTTTTTATTAATTTATACAGTTTTGACAGACAATAAAGACCACTGCAATTCACCTTGCAAACTGACCTTTATTCTCCACAAACACAATTGCCTGAAGTTCCCCTGAAAGCTGCGTTTTAGGCACTGTAGGTTGAAGTTATTTTTGGATTTTTTTAAGTTGAAAGCATGCCAAAGTGAACTAACTTCATATTTTTATGTTAACTTTTCTTTTCAAACTTAATGCACGCCAACATGAAATATTAAAATTTATTTAAAATTGAATTATCTATTCAGGAATAAATTACCGCAATATATTATTACCAGATATTAATATAATTTAGTCTGAATTATTTTTAACCTAATTGGATCGTAGATTCTGAGCATAGAATTAAAATAAAACATGCTCTTTGTGGTCGTATATTTTAACCTATTTTAGTTTTTGATTTGAAATTCAGTTGTCATATTAACAAGCAAATTTTTTTGGCATGCTTGTGGGCAAGAAATTAGACTTGGATCCAGTTGATGACATTTGTCTTTATGTTTAAATTAATGTGATTTAAAAATGACAACTTCTGTTTGAACCAGAGGAGTTAGGACGAAGTGTCAATTAGAAAAAAATTTCACAACTGTTTATACTAGCATATATGAGCTCTTGTCACTGCGCCATATGTCGCATTATTTTTTAATTTTCAGTATTTGCTATTTTATGATTTTCAAGATTTATCGTTTATTATTTTCTAGTTTTTTTAATTTAAAAGACTTGCAATCCATTGAAAGTCTTAGTTTTACGAGTTGAAAAAATATTTGACAGAATTATTTTATTATTACTTCTTATATTATATTTAGAATTTTTTCGGGTGCGCGATAGACTTATCTCCACGTGGTGCACCCTGGACAACGTGATTTCGTAAGGGAAAAATGTCTATCACTCGAAATTTGATTTGACTTATATTTATTATGATTAGCTTGGAAAAAAGCTATAAGAGAAATCGCCCTCGTCAGGGCGAATCACAACGTCTTCAGATTCTTCAGTAGAATGCTGGAGGGATGTCACAGGACAAAAAGATCCAAGTTCAGAAAATTCTACAAACCTATGATGTAGACATTTTCACAATTATGGAAGCAAACATTTCAAATGACAAATTGAAGTACTTCTATCGAGTGTTTTGGTCTAAACACCTTGAGAAATTGAAAAGAAAGCGGGACGCCCTTCGCAACACTGCTGATCAAGAAAGCGGGACGCCCTTCGCAACACTGCTGATCAGACTGAAAGAACAAAAGACGTACAAGCTTGGAGACGACGATCAGCTATCCTAAGGCAAGCCAACTTACAAGCAAAACGGACTTCCTTCGACAGCTTCATCTCAAATATCAACTATCAAAGTGATAGCCAACCCACTTTCGAATTCCTGAGTAACCTCCAAAACAACAGAAAAAGACCCAAGAAAGAACTCTCCAAAAGAACAGAGAAAGACCCAAGAAAGAACCAATACGTTTAAACAGCAAATTGCTTACCGCCGACACCGAAATAGCTAACTACATTAGGTTCTATTCCCACAAGCAAAAGAAAAACCCTTTTGTCAGTGCGACACCGAAATAGCTAACTGCTTTGCGAGGTTCTATTCGCACAAGCAGAAAAACACTTTTGTCAGAAAATCTTCAAGAGATTTAAAGATACTTTGTCAGAAAATCTTCAAGAGATTTAAAACTACAAGTAAGAAAAAATACTCAAGAGATTTAAAGATACAAGTAAGACAGTTGGGTGAAATTAAGGAGGACACGGTAGATACAAGTAAGACAGTTGGGTGAAATTAAGGAAGACAGCAACATCAAATAATGTACTTACTGAACCATTCAGACCTTGCAAACTAAATGCTGCGATAAAACAGCTAAAGTGCAAAAAGACCCCGTGCGTCATCCAGAATTTCTAATAGAATGGGACCAACGAAGACGGCACTCATCCAGAATTTCTAATTAGAATGGGATGGTATTCATCCAGAATTTCTAATTAGAATGGGTCCAAAAGAATCCATCCGGAATTTCTAATTAGAATGGGACCAAAAGCCAAGTCCGGAATTTCTAATTAGAAAGGGACCAAAAGCCAAGGAAATGCTTTACAACAAAATCTGGGAGACCAGTCTTGTACCAAACCGATGGAAAAAAATCTGGGAGACAAGTCTTGTACCTAACCAATGGAAAGTTGCTAATACCAGTACTAAAAAGGGCAAAGACCCTAGCAACTTTGATCAGTACTAAAAAAGGGCAAAGAACCTAGCAACTTTGACAAATAGCAACTTTGACAACTATAGGCCTATCTCCCTCGCGAGCGTGATGACTTTGACAACTTTAGGCCTATCTCCCTCACAAGCATGTTGGCTTAACTTATGAAAAGAATGGTTATGTGCTGGCGAAACTTATGGAAAGAATGGTTAACAGGAGGCGGTGCTGGATAAACTTATGGAAAGAATGGTTAACAAGAGGCTCTCCTTGAGACCAACAATATTCTTAGGAGTGAACAAGCAGGTTTTAGGCCACAAAGATCAACGAACCAACAAGTAGCCACTTTCTCCCAACACATCAAAAATGCATTTGATGCAAGAAATACCTTACGACTGTTTTCGTCGGTTTCAAATCAGCATATGACTTAGTATTTAACGAGAAGCTAATTCTAATTTGCCAAAGATTGGTATTAAGCATAACATGCTAAACTTGA
>UZAE01000506.1:0-22062 GCA_900617975.1 Rodentolepis nana | reverse complement strand
TCAATTTGCACACATTTGATCTAACTGTCGCCGTAGTAATTGTGAACTCCGTCGTAAACTTGGATTAGGGGATTTGGCCATTTGAGCGAGAAAGTCGGAGTAATCTGCATTATTTCATAAGATGTTACTCGAACATTGGTATCTTTTCTTCTAACCTCAGATCATCCGGGGACTCACACGAAAGGTATAAGAAGCAGTACCTTTGAATATGCACCCACTCACAAGCACACACATTTACACATACAATTTGTTTTGCTGTGGGATAGCAGAGTCAATAGTGGTAGAGATAGTTTGATTAACCACAGACAATGACACCGATATCTAATTCTCGCCCACCTTGTGTTATTAACCCAATTCGTTTACGGCACTTCCATCAAATACAAACCCGTGCGCACTACAAACAGTCGAACGGCTCCCCTAATCCCACAACCCGCCCCCGCGTTACATGCAAGTAATTCAACTGGTGATCTCTTTGATTCTGGTGGTGGTTTCCCTAACTACTCTTCATCCTCCATCAATAATCATCGCGCTGCCTCAACCATTGCGCCCCCCTTCATGTCTCCCTCCTCTAATTCCCTCACTTCCAACTCTTCTTCCACTTGGAATAGCAACAACGTGGGGCTGAAGGTGTTCGATCCGATGGCGAAATCTTTGGGTAACACCACACCAATAGCTACCAACAATGGTCCTGTAGCTGGTGGGGCTCGAGCCCTGGCGTCTCATTTCGAGTAAGCTCTCACAACAAGAGATGATTTTGCCTCTGCTAGTGTATTGAGGGTGACTATATTTGTGCATAAACAAAATTGCCTTTTTATTCGCAATCTCAAATTTTCTAGTCCATCTATCAATTCCATTGAATCTCATGTCTACGATCTCTTTACAATTTCAATTTTAGATTAATCCATTGTTTGCTTTCCATGCCTTATTTCTATGGCTATTGGGACAGTACTTGAGCTTTTTATGGATGTTCTAGAAGTTTTGAATATGGCTACAATGAAGTAAATGGTAGTTTTCCTCGTGTGATCTACAATATCTGGTTTTCATCAAGTATCTACTCTTAAAATGGAGTTTTGCAATGAACCGCATCCGTACGATGTAGAACTTAGCTTGGTATCCCATATTTTCTCACGTCATCACGCATTCTCTTCATTCTTGCATTCGTGTCTTGATCCTTCAAGACGAAACACAGACTCGTCGACTTTGAACATTGATTTTCAAGTTCCTGTTGGTGTAAGTTCTTTTTTAACCAAATTAATGGGCATCTTATGTTATGTTAGATCGACTTCTGCACCTGATACTTTTAATTTATCATCCTTGAGGTATTTGGCTGTTTGACTTGTTGTATCCACAATGTATGTTTTCGTCCTTCGTTGAGGGCATTCTTGTTATCTTTTCTCTTTCACATACGTTTTTTTGAAAACATCCTTTTATGGCCTTGAGTAACACCGCGTTAAAGTAGAAGCTAAGTCCGCTGTTTTAATGTTTGATCGTTGATTGACAATTCTGCTGGTTCCGATTCTTCAGTTCGGTCTAGACCTAGATGTTTAAACTTTCATCTTCAGCTACTGAGTTGCTCGTATTTATTTGGCGATCTTCTTGGCAGATTTGACAATTGGTCTGGCAAACTTTTCGGTCAAAAAGGTGAAAACCTATCGTACCAAGAATTTGCGCTTTCTCATTTCTACATCAAACGTTAAGCGGTCACTTAATTTCTTACCTACCGACGATTGTGGAGCGGGATGAAAATGAGTGTACTTTTCATCGTTAGGGTTCAACAAGTAAACATTATTTTTGAATATTCCCATCTCCATCAGTAGCCTTTAGTTCTTGAGTAATAGGGCGAGAATTGTTCTCAATAATTTGAGGCTCAAATGCTCACTTCTTTGTTCTTTATCATTATTACTGTTCAACTAGCGGAGGTCATAGGAGGGCATGTGATCACTAATTCAGCTTCTTATTTTATCTCAACTATGAAATATTTTGTAATTACTGCCTTTACGACGAATGCGTGTTGTTTGCCTTGTTTGTAATGGTTCTCCACATTTGTTGCGTGAATTTTGAAAAAACCTCCTATTTTTTTCCTTTTTTTTATATTTATTTAATTTTTGGAATATCTAATTTTTCTAGTCTCTCCCTAAATGGGTAAGTTAATATCGATTTTTCTATGTTCCCTTTCCTTTTCTCTACTAGCTGGGTCCGTGTTTAGTTGCATACTTATTAAATCTCAGTAGAGAGTTTGTTATGAGATTGCATGCTTTGCTTGGCTTTATCGTTCGTATTTTCTATATGCGCGAATAGGACTCGGGCGGCTCCACCTTCTGGACCACCAATTCCACCAAGACCGTAAGTTTTCCCTATTTAATATTGTCATAAGGCCAATATTAGCCAATAGGTTGTCATTAATTTGATGGATGATTACCTCTTCTGTTTTGATAGGAACTAAGCTGGAGGACATATATTCGCCAATTTTTCGAGGTTCGGCATCATCATCCAAATCACTACCTAGTGTCTTCGACGTTTTGAATTTAATAGACGCTAGTTCACTTTCCTACTTCTTCATACTATCAATATTCGATCTTTCACTGAAATCTATTAATTTCTCATCATTTTCAATGTTGGTGCCTTTCTAGTTGAATCCACTTTCCTCTTCCATCGATCACTTTCTCATTTCATTCCCTATGAATGTCAAATTGATTTTTACCGCTTACAGATGTCAAGCCCATATACACTCACGCTCAAATATTAAAAAGCAATTTTACGCCATTTTATTGTGTTACTCTATTGTGCCTGCAGTAGCAGTGGGCAGTTGGTATGAACATCTAATAGGAATTCAGAGTTGTCATGTACTGCAATAGTATAGATTCACACTTTGTATTGCTATTTTGGCGTGCTTAAGTCTCTTCTACTTAGCTAAACATCTCTCCAGGATAACTTGAATTTAGAATATGAACCTTGCTCTAAATGCAAATTAATGAAGGAAACATTGCCCGTCTTATTTGAGGAATCGTTTCTGGAAGACGATCCAATAGACCTAATAATGGATGTATGTTTAAAAGGAGTGCATGTTAAGTCTAACTTAGAAAAGGGCAATTAGAAAGGGGGTTGGGGTTGATGAAGTTTGTGCCATTCGTTTGCAGCAGCTCTTTCGAAACTTATATTGAATCAGGGATTAGTCTATGGAATAGAAATTGTCTTCATACTAATGACGTTAGGGTATCGAAACCTTTATTCCTAAGATAAATTCCAAACTCTTGAGGGTCATATGCTACCGAAAATAGGCAATGATAATGGGTGCTTTGCGGAGATCTGTTGGAATTGTTTAATCTTGAACAATGCAGCAACTTTACAACTATATTAACTCTTTTTGATGCCCTCCTATCACTTGCCCCAAGAATCCTCGTGGCTGACCAAATTTTCCTTAGTCTGATGGATTACGGTGACCTCTTCTGTCTCACTGTTCTATAATCTGGGTCTCCACTAAGTGGGGAATTACGGAAGAGAGATAAGTGTTGAATATGCAGGCATTTTTGCGCAGTAGGGTAATCATACATTAGCTAATGTACTACTAAAGAACTGAGTTCCAATAAATTGTAAAGAAATTTCATATGGTCTGAACGACCATTTTGTCTTCGATGCAAAATGCGAAAGTAAGTCATCTGCGTATTTCGTTTCCGAGAATATTTGATCACTTTCAGATATGCAGTTTCTGCACGCCTTAATTTATTGACCGACCTCGACATATAACGAAAAAGGGAAAATAAGAAAGCAGGATAGAGCATATACAGTAATTTTACGAATATGTATTTACCCGTCCATTCATTTACTTACGTATAGAGGAGCAAGAAAACAAGAGGGTGGTGGAAGTGTACGAAGGAGAATTAGCAGTGAATTTGTGGTGAGAAGGGGGTAAGTAGTAAAATGGGGAGTAACTGAACACAGAGTGACACAAAAACACAATAGAAGAGAAAGCTAAGAGAGATGAAAGGCATGCTGGCCCTCGTGAATTGCGTAGAGAAGCTTCTCTAACATAATTTGCTTGCTGGAGTAATTTGGAAGCTTTAAGTAATTTTGACACGTCATTACCGACGGAAGATGTTGGTCGGCGTGTTCCTCAGCCTCTCGTTTCATTACAATCTTTAAAGGCGGCTTCAAAGCTCTGAATCCTAAGGGAACAATAAAATTGTTTAGTTAGTATATAAATTTGTGCAAGAGTTAAGCAATTAAATTGGTATACCTCCAATAGGAAGACGGGGACTGCCAGTGGCGAATTGAATAAAGAGCCTTCGTTGTGCTTCATCGAATTCCGACATGATTTCAAAGAGGTATTGGATAGCAGTCGACTGATGGGTATAGCCGTGATCACAAAGACAAGATTTCATGAGAGTGTCTACATCCCAACCAACAGCCGTTGACGAAGCGTCAGAGTTCTTCGAGGTGATGAATGTCGGCACCACAGGCACAGCTCGAGAGGCGCCTCCAGTACGAAGCAATGAGAGTTGATCCCGATAGAGTCCACCAAGACTGCCTGAACCACAAAAAAGACCCTCACACTCATCTGGTCGGAATAGAGTGGCTAATTTGCCTGTTCGAACACCCGGAAGGACCGAATCAAAACCAGCAATGAGAGCAGTAACCTGACGGCGGACTCCCTCAACAAGGTACCAATTCGCTACCAGGTGCAAATATTGACTTAGAAGGTTACCAGTGACTGACATCTGACTGCCATTGCGACAAAGATCAATCTGAAAAAAACATATACATACATACATACACACATGCATATATATACATATAGCGCGTAAAAAGCAGGAAAGGAAAAACAAACTTGATATCCTGGAAGAACAAAAGTCACACAGAGGTCATCAACTTCATTGTCAATTGCGCGGATTTCTTGGTCAATGGCAGAAGCAGCAGCTTTATTTAACAACGACTCATCAACCAACTCCTTTCGTCTGCGCGAGAGCTTGAGGAGATTGTGGAAATGCTTTGCAAAGGAGGGATCTACAAGAGCTAAATCAGCTGGTGTGACGCCGACTCGTGGTCCAGAGAGAACGAGATCCTCCTCAGGATTTTGAACATATAGAAACCACTTGAAGAGAACCGGTGAGAGTGAGAGATCCAGTTGACGCCAGTCGAATAGAGCACGAGCCATCAATTGACCCAGGAAGAAGAATTTAGATCGAATTTCTCTGGACTGAGCAGAACGAAGATTTTTAGGCAAGGGTCTGGGATACAGTCCAGGTGCAGGAGCGATTATGTACCCATCAGTGGTATAATTTTCGCCATGCCAGAGATTAAGACTCGCCGTCATTAATTGATGGCTTACAAGGGTGTAGAACTCAAGCGTGGGGCCCAAACCGAAGCCAACTTCTCCCTCAAAAGCAATCTCAAGGCCGGATCGTGAATCGCGAAGATCATTCATTGCCGTTTCTGCAGCACGCAAAAGGCGCTTTGGATCTCGACTAACTACAATCTTATGTTTATTCAATTGATTAGCAGATTCAGTCAAAAGGTTCTCGAGAATGGCAGCTCCACCGTCAAAACCACCGTAGCGCACAGCAGTGAGAGCATTTCGTCCGAAGTGAGACGAAATACGATGAACGAAAGATGACCGACCATCCCGATCCCTTCGTGAACTTCCCCCGCGTGAACTACCTGTGCTTCCGGTTGCTTCACCTTCTGTTGACGAGTTCGTGATGGTATCCTACAGAATAATAGAAATTTTAGCGGAAGGTAAGATACAGAGGTTTATTGAAATGGATAACCAACCTGTAAATGAAGGATAGTTCTCTCACGATCGAAGTTGTAAACATAGAAGAAATTTTGCCGAACAGAGAATGGGAAAAGGAAGGGACAGCTTGAGATGGTTTGTACCAGCCATTTAGGAAGATTTCCAGCTAGCACGTAAAATACATCCTGTAGCTGGCGAGATGCTTTGGCCGAGAGCTTTTGGCTATGGAAATAATCCTACAAAGATAAAAGGAGAAATAGACCAGATTCGAAAAAATAATCGATAGGAGACAAGAAGTAAACTTACAGCAGGGATAATGGGATACGGTTCAACTAGATCATCCAAGGTATTTCCAAATTCGCTCAGACCATACAAAATACGCAAGAGACCTAGGTTCGCCGCCATGCAGCCTTTGTTAAGAGCACTGCATTCAGTGAGAGGTTCTAGGAAAGTAAAGAGACGCTCAACTGGAGGTGCATGTAAAGCGGAGGGTGGAGAGGCTCGAGCAGGCTCTTCAGAGCGTCTTGAACGCTTCAGACAGCTGATAGCAGCGGAAAGTGATGACGATGGTGAATGCTTAGTAACAGCACCAGAGTTTACACTAGGAGTGGGAGAAGTTGAGGTGGGAAACTGGGATTCCGCTAAGGGGTCTACAGCACTGGAAGCTGTACTCGGTTTCTCAATACGATAATGGATGGTATGGACAGTGCGCCAGATAAATGCATTGATCCTGTCCTCACGATTCTGTTCAGTCATGGAGAATCGGTGTTCAGCGAGAAGTTGTCTGGCACGTTCTTTCACCTTAATGGAGTATGTGCGAAGAGCTTGATAGAGCGGCATCCTATCAGGAATGCGAAAGCCATCAATATAGAAGACAGGCACAGGGGCGCCTGAAACGGAGACAGATTCAAAAAACTCTGCTGGCGATGTAGGATTTCCACTTAACATCATTGACGGGTGGTGGTGATGGCCTGATCGGCGATCGGGTTGAGTCTGTTGTTGTTGCGATTGATGGCGAGTAGAGTGGGGTGCAGATGAAGAGGGGGGAATCAAGGTAGCTGAAGACGATGCGCCATGTGGAGAAGACGAGAGCGGCGCTTGTGTAGAAGCATTTACAGATGGTCCAGTTGCAGAACGACTGTGGGAGGTTGAGGAATGTGCTGGGGTAGGAATATACGAAATTTCAGGCTGGTGCTGATTGGCCGTTTGCTGTAATGAAGGAAGGGCTGCTGTTGCCGTAGGGGAATTTCCAACGCCACCCACGGAACCTGGAAACTGGAGCATTCCAAAAGCAGCCAGTAAAGACATGCTTCTCGCGTGGGAATTCTAAAATGGAAAGAAAGCAGAGATCAGCTTTGGAAGTGTTTAAGCAAGTTTATCGACCATTGCAATAGGAGATGGAACACCCAATTTCAACTTGTTGAGATATCAATTACTGTCGCATAGAGTGCAATAGGTAACTCCCCCAAGGAAAAGCGAAACTGCACAACATAATCCCAGCATAAACTGAATTTAATTGAATCCAATCACACAAGATGCATTCACAAAGAGTAGCAACACAAAGCCTTAACTCCAAGACACATTTTGAAGAATAACATTTGTCTCAAATAAACAAAGATTTTGAAAGTTAGGCTTTCAAGTTTATCAGAAATAAAATTAGAATAAATAGATATCTTTCATTTTAAAGTCCCCATGAGAGAATTTGAGGTGTAATTATAATCACAACGACCAAATCTAAAGCCCATATTCAAGGTGAAGATGAAATTATACATCCACTAGAAGAAATTGAATAGCCCTACACCCGCCCACAAAGAGGCGGCGAATAAAATTTTAGGCTGGATTTCAAAAAAAGATATACAGTGAGAAATAAGTGGAAATTCAAATAAACTCATCAAGCATTTGACAGCAATGACAACTAAAAGGAATGAGTAAAACTCCCAGTATTGTTAATCCATTTCAAATGACCGATAAGCATCGATTCAAAATGATCACAATCGGTAACCCCAATTGGCAATTATCAATTCACCAGGAGGCGGTAACAGGAAATAATTTAATCGGGTGCATTTACAAAGAAACAGGGACACAAATAAAGTGATAAAGTGAAACTTTATTGATGCCCTAATTGCATTACTAAAAATGACTGTAATCAGCCCATAAATTGTATTTTCAAAAAAACTTGAATTAACGATTGACCTGGTTTTCAGGCTTCAGTATAGAAATGTTAAATGAAGTATGTAGTGCATGTCTGACTAATCGAAGACAAGAGAAAATATGCACTAGTTTCAAAGCAGAGATACCAAAAATAGGAGTTAAAGAGATTAAAATGCCAGTTCGGATGCAAAAGACATGAATTCAAAAACTAAGCAGAACTACAGAAAGCCGTAGTTTTCAAAACTGCTTAGGAACTGGCTGCGGTGCGTTCAGCTGTACCTGGAAGTATCAAGCAAAAGTGATATTCTACTTATAGCAAAATAGTAAGTGCCCAAGATAACGCATATTAGAAACGAATGGGTTGCGTCAACTGATAACCACACACATGCTATCGCTAGGCAATCGACCAAATTGCTATCTAATAGGATATGGTAACAATAATAAAAGCACATTAAAGTAGAGGAACCAACCAGTTGATGCTGTTGAAGAGAATACTAGTAAAACGAAAAAAGTATAAATTATAGTTAAAATAGAGCGATGCGAATAGCAAAAAGCAACAAGACCGAGGCAAAACGCAGCTTAGAAATACTGACCTGCAGTAACGAACATAAACCAAGTGAAAGAGAGTACTTAAAAGATAATTAAAATTGTCAAAAGGTGGCATTATTTTGAAACAAACCATTTGATCAAGAAGGCCCACAGCCTAAAAATTAGGCGATTCCGAAGTAAATGACATTTAATAATTTGTGCAATAAGAATGAGAATGTCATAGAAAGTGAAGCGACAAAGATTACAAACCTGCTCAGAAAACAGATAGTGCTGAATAAATTAAAATAAAATGGCGTACTTATTTAAAATTGGATCGAATGATGCAATAAAATAAAATCTAAAAATGCAAACCTCGGATAAAAACGCTGGACTATGATAAATCGGTTGCTGAAAAAAGAATGAATGAGTGTTAATTCAATATTACCTAATAACGACTTTTGTTACAAGGTGAAATATCAAAAAATTATCCAAATAAATACATTTGATTTCCATAAAAACTTTTGCATTGAAAGAAGTCACAAACCTGAAAAGGGGTCGGATGCTGTTATGGAAGCGAAAGAATGAACAACTACTTATAAAATACAGTAATATTATGTAGTCATAAACCGGATGCTGCCGAAGGGAAATTCCCGATTATCTCTAGTAAAAATGAGCAGATTTAAAGATCCCTTAACCTAAGTATCACAACTAAATGCATAGACTTTGCGAGTAATGTGCTGATGCAGAAAACTAATTGTATACTGCTTACAATAAAACGGTAATATAAAGGAGTGGAAGAATAGGGAATTAACCGACTATAAATGGCAATAAGATAACCAGAATTTAATTCGTATGTGCGCGAAAAACTGAAAGACAGTCTATATCTCCGAAAGCTACAAAACAATAGATATAGCGAAATAATGCCTAAACTTGATCGGTAATATCCGGAGGAATAGGTTGCCAATGGGCATGAAAGCACAACCAACAATTGATCAAAATACTTACCTACGATCAAAAAAGGCTTCACTAGAAGTATGAATGCACAAACGGGCTGCTAGGCATTGGTAAAGTAATAAACTACTTACAATTATCAGTGAAACCTAGGGCCTGGAGACTTAAAAACTAACCGATAGAGATGGCTGCAGACTCCCAATCTGCTATTGTAAAATATAAATATAACTTGGCATTAAAATTATGCTTTAGAAGATGGCATTGCTCATTTATAAGTATTTATGAAAGATCAGATCTAATAACAATACTACTATTCAAAAAATTAAAAGGTGGAACGTACCAATGGAATTTGGGGATTGTCACCCTGCTGCTGAAGCTAGTGAACATATTAAAAAAAGTAACCGAGTGAGATAGTAATATCAAGCCAGAAGTAGATTTAAAGAGAGCAAAACCACCCGAACGAGAACTAACCACTGGAGTTGCTAGATTCTCATTCTGTTGTTGATGCTAATGGAAATTTCAGAAAATCAATTGAGCAAAATACTGCTAACAATCAGCAATTAGAAAGAGAGGGTAAAATCAACCAAATGAATGCATGATCGTTGAGTCTGATAGCGATAAAAATGATATAGCAAAAATGCCAAATGACAATAGCAACATATGAATGAATATAAAGAAGAAACCAACCAACTCAGTTTGTTGATCGTCACTATGCTGCAGATGTTAAAAGGAACATAAAATTGTAAAAGAGTTAAATATTCGTAGTTACCAATATTTCTTCTTGAGAATATCTAATTATCTCAGGCACATAGTTGCCAAGACCTCAAGGCTGTTATTAAGGAGGTGGCTCATTCAAGAAGATCGCGTGTCCTCAAGTGATGAATTATAGTGATTAATCCACTTAAGTGGCACTTCACCGTGCATTGGTATATCTCCATTTTCCACAAGTAATATCCCTTCACTTTGGTCTCCTCCTTATAAATGAACTACATAAGCCCATGTGTAAGCAAACACACCACTGCAGTCGCTAACATTACCTACATAAAGGATCCCTTAAGCACACACTCTCCTTTGGGTAGCTTGGACTGTTTGAGAAGAAGCTTAATCCGGTGAAGAGTTTCTCCCTACTAGAATGGCCAAACCATCGTTAATGATGAAAACCAGATGTATTGAGGAATAGCACAAAACAAACTCTGAGGTTATAAAGATGGTACCAAAATGGCAAGCTAGTACCATGCATGAGGGTGCCCAGGAGACAAAATTCACACATAGTATTAGATAATGTAAGGCCTTCCAAATAACGTGAATATGAAATGAAAAGGTAATGAAAGAGTTGAATAATGTGCGACACTGGTTTAACTTACCTCTCTAGATCGGGCACTGAGTAGTTCACGTTCCATTGAAAGGATCTCTGTACGGACACCACTCCGAATAGAAGGAACTTCAGAGCGTTCCTGATTGGTTCTACGTCCACCACTAGCGCCGACACGGCGTCGATACGTGAGAGATGAGGGAGAGGAGAAAGATGTCAATAGACCTTCTTCAGGATCAAGAAGTAGATCACGAGAAATACCACCCTCAGGAGATTGCATAACAGAATTAATCATAATCCGTTGAATAAGTTGATTACGCAGTCGTTGAGCCGTGAGAAGAGAGGAGACTTGAAGGGAAGTAACAGGAGCCGCTCGATCCCAAATGGGAGAGGGTGAGTCTGGAAGAGATTTTTTCGAGGTGTTTGCGGTAGAAATTTCGTCCACCTGACGAATGAGATCCAATTTAACGTAACCTGGGGCCATTCCAGCAAGACGACGAGGCATGAGAGGGCGTGGAGTTGGATTGGGATCCCCTTCTTGGCCTGTGTGGGCCCTTCTGCCACCGTAACGTCGATGGGAAGGCGGCGTTGGCAGAGGTGGGGCTGTTTGGCGCATCGCCATAACCATCTCCTCTGCGTAGACCTCAGTGCTCGCCTGGGAGGCTGGATTTATGAGAACTTGGAAGTGCTCCTGTTGATGCAAGCAGTCAAGTAGACAATTGACCATCATTGGGAAGGCGAGATCATGCACATCCGGCTTCTGCTTGAGTGAGAGTAGAGCGCTCTTTGTAAGAGACAGCATTTTCGGCGATTCGGCTACTCTCGATAAATCAAAGTTCTCCGTATATTGGGGTCCCAAGAAAACCTACAAAAGTAAAACATAAGTTGAGATATTTTGAAGATATTAACAAAATCATGACTTTCCTTAAAACTATTAGAAGATTGATTCAAATACTACAATCTCATGAAGGTATTGCATATGACGAGATAGCCTGGCAGATTTCTTCAGGCCTAGCTTCACGGAAATAAACGCTAATTTGATTTCTGAGTATGTTAGGGCTTATAAAAGCTAACTTTTAAAGGGACGTCAGATGAGGGAGTTAACGCTGATAGTGAAATCATGTGAGCCTCTTCAAAGGACGATTTGAAAACTTGCTGAGAAGCAATTATACTGAATCTCATGGACCAAGTCTCATTCCTTATATGGTAATAGTTTGATGTGGAGTAAAATTGCTAATAAACAGATAAGTCATAAGTACCCTAAGAAAGAGGAATAGTCTGAGACGCCGCTCTGAGGGCTCAGTGAGGAAAGATTGTAAGGCATTCAGCATTCCGCTATGTTGAATTTCAAAAGGCGAAGGTGCCTCATTGTCAGAAACACTCTTAATTTGTTGAATAAGCAGACTGGCAAGATGCTCTAGTCCTTCAATCCAAGCAGCAGGATCATCGATCTTTTTCAGCTGAAGACTCAGAGCTTCCAACTCAGGCAAAAGATCTCGTGGGGGCGCGGAAACACCTTGCAACGGCGTTGAGTGATGGCGAAGAGCAGATTTCTTTCCAGACGCCGCAGCCTTGGAAGCTAGCGTCTCTGGTTTTGGTGTATTTGCGACAAGGGTCTGAATACGGTTGAACAGCTCTTGGCATTGTGCTTTTATCCATGAACGAAGATTGCTATCATGATAACTGGTACCCTCCATCGAAATAGGGACAGGTGATTGACTGAAGAAAAGAAGAGGAGTCAGAAACAAATAGAAATAAAGCATTGGTGGTAAATAAACGAACCTTGTAAGTGTTGGACTAACATCTACTGAAAGATCCATGTCAAGAGTTGAGTTGCTACTAGAAGTTTCAGACGATTCGTAGGATCCACTCGGGGAAGGTTCAGGCGAATCATGAATTAGTGAGTCAATGAAATGTGGCGATCTGGGAGCTGAAATCAAATAACAATTAAAGTATTTAATTGTAGTAAGCACAACGAAGACTGAGAATTATCACTGAACTGCCGACTTGGCTTCACTAGGATTAGCAAATATACACACATATTCACCACTATCCAATAGTGAGATGACAATAAACATCTGTTGACCTGAGGGTGAACCTTCAAAACAAACGCCTAAATGACTAAGCCTAATGAATATTTATGAAAAGAACAAACACGTTGGATATAAAAATGAAGAAATAGAGAAACGAGCGAGAACCATTTTTGAATCAGAGTAAGAGGACTGACTACGCTAGTTAATAATTTCAAGTAAGAAAGTCTCTTAATAGACATGCCAAAAATAACTGGATGAACATTTTCCTAAAATATCATGGCATGTATTATTTTATTTGTTCATAGTGAGACAAACTGGTTGTTAAGAAGTTAAAATTATCTTGGCTCTTCTATGTTAGGATAAAACAGACTGCTTAATACCATGGAAAACTATTCCGCTTGCGCACAGCATCCTGGGAAAAAGTAATTAGTTGCAAGAGGGATCAACAAAATAATTCAACAACCACTTCGTAAGCACTGGATATAGGGGTAACATTAATTTGGTCAGTAAGCCATATGTGAAAAATGGCATTAGAATATTGAAATACGGACCACCCATAATAATAAAGTATAACACGAATCGATACCGCAAACCAAATGAAGACTCTATAATATCTTTAAAAACTTTCAAGGAACTTTTAGATCCCTTTCCCATATGAACAAGGTATAACAAAAAGTGGCTCACCGTGTCTTCTACGCCTAGATGAGATTCTAGAAGTTTCGAGTTCTCTGACCATTGGCTCAGCATAATCCGAACTCCTGAGTTGATATGGAGTGGTCTCCTGAGCATCACCAGAGGTTGAAGGTCTACCCAAAGCAGTCACTTGTTGGTGTTCAACTATTTCTCGAGAAGAAGAGGCAACAGTTGAGTCTGCTTCCTCTCCATCTTCAGCAAGAGTTGAGAGTCTCTTGAGATGGAAAAGAACGCCCTCTTTGCGGAAGTAGACCGCAAATACATTGGGAACTCGCGTGACAAATATGTTTACCAACTGGATTCCCGCAGCAATAAGAGAGAACTCAGGATTTCCCAGCATATCAGCCACCATTGAGGATACAGCTCGTGGTGAAACAACCCAGGAAAGAACGAAAGGACTGACATTACAAACAATCCGTTGAATGCTTTCGATGCACTTGAGTCGTGAGGATATGCCATTGAGCTCCGTGTATAGATCCAGTAGCATTGGAAGGAGTAGGTGTACTGCCTTCACAACAATTATGTTCGCAGATGGTTCTTTCTCCTCAGATTTTTCCCCACCATTATTAGGCTTGAAGTTAGAGACTAGGTTTTCAAATTCTGCACACTGTTCCTCGAACAAGGCTATTTGTACGTTGGAGGAAATTGAAGGGACACTCGAACGAGTACCTCTCACTAAAGCTGGATTGGTTGGAAGGGTTAAGAGAAGACCGCTTTCTTGAACTGGGGGAAGCATAGCCCTACAAAGAAATAAAGTGCATATACCTTAGTGTGGGAAAGACAAAACACGTGATACAGTGCGATTGACCACATACTTAATAAGGTTTATAATGGCAGAGACGTTATCAGCACCACGACTCTCTAGAGTTCGCGCAATACTGTTTCGAAGCGAGGTACTACGTGGACCCCTATAAGTATTACTATACTTAGCTGTAGGCGATTGAAGGGATAGTTCTGGAGATTTTTGATCAGTCAAGAGGTTGTAGACAGTCTCCGAATAACCTAGAAAATAGAGGGATGTGTAAGTGAAAGTTTGAAGTCGTAATAGAGACGTACCCATTTTGAGAATATCGACCGCCAAGTCGGGACAATAGGTGCAAAGAGTTGCCAGCATGTTGGCAATGTCTCTCATATTGGAAACAATCGGTGGTGATGCCGCTAACTGAAAATGCAAAGATGAATATGAATGAGACACAAGAAGCTTGAAAATAGTGAGAATATTTCATTCAGTCAAAAATAATCCTTTGCGAATCAACACTCTAGGGAAACGATTCACAGAATCAGTATTTGTTCGTAAAATTTAACTCAGCTAAAGGCTATAGTCACAACCACTTTTCACACGTCCAGCGAAGTTATTGCTATCGTGTGCATTATCGCAGGGCTTATCGAACTTCAAAAGTATAATTCTCGCACACAATGTTAAAATTCTTAAAAAAAACTATTTGAATAGCCTTTGGTCTTTGTTCCATCAGAGTAAAATGCATCTTCAGTGATGCAGCTGGGAAGAAGGATAAAAGAATCAATTCAAACTCTTAATATCTAAAACATACCAAAGGATAAATGCAATAACAAGATAGTTCTGTCTGGTTAATTAATCCATTGGCTAGCTTTACTCTGTACCATCCTCATTAAAGTCAAATTATTTCTGTCGTCGAAAAAAAATTGAAGTCACTACCGAAAGGCATTCTTACTCCATCTTATTCAACCTATTACTCAGGTCTTTCATGCAGAAATTTTCAAACCTCGCCACTAACAGTCACAATAAGTAGTTATTACAGTCCCCCGACTTTACAAAGGCAACGCACAAGCAACTGCAAAACGGGATTTTGTGGATAGTTGAAACGCCTGTCCTTGAGAACGAGAGCCAATGGGAAACAAGCGCTTCAAGGAATGTATACCGTGACAACGAAATCGCAAAAATACCTAGCGAGCTACTAGTACTACTACTAATACAAGCGGTTTTATAGCTACAGAAGCCAGCTACCAATCCTGCCACAACCACAGTACAGAGAATGTACTTTAACGTAGCCATGCAGTGATGCGCGTATAACAAATGAACGAATCAACTTACCAGGTGACGCAGGTGTTCGCAGAGGCCAAACGAGGCAATGTGTCGAAGCTTCTCTGGTTCAGATTTGAAGGCATGAACAAGACGAGCGAAACAGAGGCATACACGTTCCAGACACCGGGGTTCTGTAGAACTCATAGGAGAGAGACGCTCGCAGAGACTTTGGAGACACCCAGCTATATGACCGTCGAAATCTTCTTTTCGAACATTCGAAAAACAATTAGCTACCATTGAGAGGATGGTTCGGTGTTGAGCCACGGTTACAAAGTCGTAGATCCCCATCACACTCTGAAATATATTCAAGTATCTAAGTGAAAGCAACCAATATCGGTAACAACACTGCCACACCTTAAATCGAGTAACAGACCCTCACGTTCGCCAGAAATCAGCTTAAACCCAATTCTGCAAATTTATCTTTACTTGTTTTCCTTTAGTGGGAAAAAACGGAATTCATCGATTTACGCCAAACGGAAATAATTAACACCAAGTGCTGATCGAATAGATTTATCAAACAGATCGACCAAAGTGAGATTCCCCACCAGACATTGCAGGGTAGGAAATTCGAATTTTCTCAGCACACCTAGAAAGGATTCGCAGGAACCGGTTTATCGTGTTCGTGATAGGGAATGCTAAACAATTAACAAACATTCCCTGTTTTATTTTAAGCCCTATAAGCAATTTCATTTTTTTAATAGAAATACCGACATAAAGTTATAGCTCGTTTTCCTTTTTACTTGTTTCACAAGATGAGAATCAAATAGACATCATATATGAATGGGGTAGTTTACATCAATGGCTTATAAGTGTTGGATAGAAAATAGACTTCGTTTCGTTTAAGCAAAGTAAATGGTAAAGAAATAAGTTGAACCGGTAGATAGCTAACACTCAAATGTAAAATGACAAATAAAATTACTCAATGACCTTAAGTTGCTTGTTTTAACTTGTTCCTTTTGTATAGAAAATGTTAAAGCTCAGGTTGGATTAGGGAACAACAAATCATAAACATCTAATTCATCAACACTAGTGAGACACAAAAACTAAAACATGAGTTGAAACTACTTTTTGAGTCAAGGTTACAACTCTATATGCCATAATTAAAACAATGTTCCGAAGAGTGCACAAATAAAGTCGTCTTTGTTGATTTGGCAATGCGGACTATACTATTTTGAATTATAACCTATTTGTGGATAGTAAGAAATATATTAAATGGGACCAATACGCAACAACGTGGAATTCAGGCTTAATCAACTGACTTAGAAGTGGAGTTGTGAATAAGAAGCACGAAAATCACACTAATTGTAAAAATCTCATTAAATTTGGTAAGTTAAGTGGACATCGAAACATAAATGCAGAATGTTTCAAGGTAAGATGTAACAAAAAGATTAACTAAACTTCAACAGCGACCAATAATTCACATGCCCTACATACTCCGAGGAGAATACAAGTCCGGAATCCCCTTGATGGGAAACATGCAAACCGTCACTATGGTTGGCTAGTATTAAGGGGGACAGATGGTCATTCAGTTCTATGCGCATGTAAACAACTCACAAACTCAGAGTCCCGGTGGTATGAAACACAAAATCCGCCACTTTTATTAGTCAGATTTAACTATTCCACTCACTGTGAGCGCACGGAGAGACATCAAATTCACAGACAAGCATGTTAACCTTTGTACTGATATCGAACAAGAAACTTATAAACACCGAGGCAATAGTAGTATTCAATCCGAAAAAAAATCATTTGATGTTTTAACCATCACACAATTAAAGTTTATATTTGCAGCAATAATTAAAACTTTGTAGTATACTTACGGGAACAGCACCGTGGTGGAGGACCTCACGACCATTTCGTCGGGAGACTTGTTCGAGAACATTGATAATGCGTTCGAGAATGTCTCCCACGAAACTGCATGACATGATGTCGATGAGGAGGGGCACAGCCATGACGACGGTGTCTGCAGCCTTGGGAATTACATCCATGAGATGAGCAAGAATATTACAACAGAGGTTCTTGATTTCAATTATCTCCTCCTCTGGTAAGCATGATAGAGCATTCTCTGCTGACAGAAGATCTATCACGCCCGAGACAAGTTCTTGAACTGCCAAACCTGCCAATGAGTCATCTGAACCCATTAATAGGGCCTAGATAAAAGAGGGAAAAACTTTATAGAACTTCCTATGTATATTTAAAAAATAGCAGGTTTCTCAAATGCCGAAAGAATGGAGAACAATACATAAAAACCATATTCAAGCAGGAGAAATGGACAGGATATATAAGACGTAAAGTTCAAATCAATTCAAGGGCTTCAGGGTACATTAACTAACGCTTTCAATGTCTAAATATTAGAGTGAAATCGGATTTTAAATAAACGAAAAAAATCAAGCTACCATGGCATATTTGACCCAAGCATTGAGCAAATAATAATCCAAAAGCTATGTATTTGTTAGCATGCAGATTACCCTATTGCCAAATTAACTGAGCGTGATTCAGCTCAAATGATTTCAAATCACATGAATTGTAAGTTGCCTACCTGGTTAATTTCTTGCAAAAGCTCCATTTGAGAGGAAACATCTCCTCGCACAGTTTTAAGTTGCATAATTCGGTAGTTGATGCCGGATCCCTGGATGGAGTGGTGGTGGGATTGGGACTGACTTGATGAAGATGCTCCATGAATATGAACTCCAGGATTGTTTGACGTGGAAGGAATAGGAACATTTCGGGATGAACTCTGACGGCCACTGCCTTGATTTCCCCGACGTGCTCCAGAGGAATCATGTCGACTGGATGTGGAGACGCCACCACCGCCTCGTTGATGACGGAGGTTTCTTGAGGAGGATGAACTGGGATTTTGATGAGCCGATGCTGCCATTGCAGAATATGAAAGTGAAGTGACCGGACGGGAAATGTTTTCACTGACATTGGAACTCTCTCCTGATAACTCACTCTGTGCGGGATTAGAAAAAACTGTGGCCTCTGTGATGGGTTGGTTCGGTCCTGCCCCCGGATGACCATTACCACTCCGAGCTGATTCGACTATAATAAGTAAAGATTCGATTCAACAATGGCAAAATGCCTACCCAAACTGTCATCACTAGAATCGTTGCTGATAAAATCCATCGGGGTAAAATATAATTAAGGACAACGAAAAATGACGTGAGTAAATTCGAACTGTCCGCGTAACCACAGCTGATTTCATAAACTAATAATTGGATACCTAATCAGAAATCTGATTGGACAACGACTAAGATTATTAGTCGACATAAAATTAAACAAAATTTGGAGCGTGAAATATAATTTTAGTACATTTTCTGTTATAGCACAAACGTTGAATGAAGCGAATAGCAATGAACATTGAGATGGAAGGAGGAATATATGTAGGCAAAAACCTAAGCCATACGCTCCAAATTCTGGGCATGTTAAGTTGCAATGTTTTCTCCAACTGTAACTTCATAACTAACCAGAAAAGTGCGATCACATAAAGGAACCAAACTAATGGATGACTATTTTATGATTTATCATTAGCGATGAGAGGTAATAAATGGTCACAACAACATGCGGGAAACTATTTAAAATAAGCGAAAGAATGAGTTAAGCTGCTAAATTACTTAAAATTGAGGTTAGAAGTTCAATTCTAAAGTTAAAAAAAAACATTACCTTATCAAAAGTGATACAAATGAGCTTTTTTCCGACCAACTGACTAGTGAATTCCAGCAATCCAAACGGGTCTACTGGGATACAGGGCTACGCAACAATAATGGTCGAGTTAAGAATACTTCCAATAAACGGTATCATATCGACTATTTAGAACTGAAAAGGCAGGACCAAACATTGGAAAATGGTTCAGGCAAATTTGTGAGCAGTGTATAATATTTATGAAATAGTATAAACTCAATTTAAGACTTAAAGTTATAGCAAAAACAACGTTAATTTAAACCCTCGTTGAAAAGAGTCATTACGTTATAAGCTGTCAAGCCAAAACAACCAACAGTATGGCCTTCTCAATCAGTAGCTGATTTATCGGCATACGCAAATGGTTCTCATGTATGAGTTGTTTATCACCAACCAATAGGTTACACATGGGTGATTGGCACGTACATATATCACACTAAATGCAGTCCTTTTCAATTCGTTAGGGAAGAAATGAGAATTGAGATTATAATATCAACAAAATCTGTTTACACAATGATCAAAACGATACTTCCTCTATGGTCATTCTTCTGTGAATTAGCTGAAGCTGATAAAACGAAGAGAAATCGGAACAAAAGCGAACAAAGATGGAAAGTGCTGAATATTCAGTAACTCGCCAAACCATTTAAAAATAATTTAAGGAAAAAGCAGTTATCCTAATTACAGAAACCTCTCCTTGCCGTAACCTTTTTGAGGACTCAACTTTGCCGAATGGTTTATTTAACAACTTAGCCCAACTTGACCCCTTTTACAGACGATTTAATGACTGTTCTCCGGTCAAACTGCAGTTTACAAGGATTGATGGATTGAAAATGTCTCACTCGATAAATCTGATTAATAAACATGTGGCAGAAGGCGCCTGTTCCCTCATAAAGCAAAGCATTAAGAAAATGGTCATTTGAATATAAAAATTAGACCAAATAAGAATATCCTATTCAACAGCCTCTACCATATAAAATTCATTTAATATGAACTGATAACGCTAAAACCATGGGTAAGAACTTGAATCGTGCCTATACAAATATATTCAAGAGATTTATAGTTGATCATTCTCTGAAAAGAACATAATAATAGTGCGCGTTGAGGCAAATACAAGATTATATATCTACAGTGTTTTATTGCGCTCTAATAAAGCTTTAACGACTCTCCTCAGCAGCTGCCGTGCTATGAGATTTGATAGACGGAAATACAGCAAGGGTTGTAAGAAAAGGCATGCGATTACGCAAAACATAATTACTCAGCAAAACCAACGCCTTAGACTTGCAAGAAATGGCAGGCAGACACATCTAATGCCATGAATTGGGTGATTAAATCCCACACTTTTATAGAACTTTCATTGCAACAAAGAAGTGAAACGAAATAATCAAGAACTTCACTGTCCCTTGCAACACGCTTTCAAGCAATGTGGCGGCTTCCATGAGAATATCGGGTATTAAAAACTGTCAGTATACCATTTCGATTGTTATCATTCATAATTTGCTTATGTTGCGAAAAGAGCCATTTTTAGACTTCTACCACACATGTGGAAATTCTACTCACTTAAGGAAGAATTCTTATAATGAAGACTACAGAACTGATGACTAATATGGTTCATTTCTAAGGGACTTACAAACGGCAAAACGGAAGTTAATAAAAAGTCCGCTTAGAGAGGATTTTTTGAAGGTCAAATGGACAGAGAAACGCAACGGCAATTACAGATGAAACAATACTGTCTAATCAAACTGACGTGACAATTGTGCCCCAGATGTTTCATTTAAAGTTAGTGAAAGCCATCCTTTTGGAAAAATAGCATTTTATCACCTTCAGATGATGAGGAATTGCTTTATAGTTTTAAAAAGGAACCATCCACGATGCAGAAATAAACTCAGCTAAATTAACGGTGTTAAAATGTTTTAAGGGTACCGATGACTACTCCCTATTTTGCGAATTCGAAATCTCCTTATTTTGCTCCCTACTTCCATGCGATTGATAACAAAATCACAGAATACTACTACTCTAAGGCATAAACATAAAAAGCAAGCGAATTTAAGTATCGCTGGGAAAGAACTCTATACAAATTGATTACAAATTTCAATACAAAAATTAAGGTAACCTCTATTCTTTAGACATTAAACCGAGACTTCGAAGCCAACGAAGGCTCAACTTATCGCATCAATATGAGTCTCAAGAAATGTAATCTAGCATGGGACCAATAAGACATCCAGGAATAGTTATTTGGCATACGCTTTAAGAAGTGAATATTGGGCAAATCTTGAGTAAAACGCAAAGTAACAAATGAGTGTTTAGGAACAAATAGGGCAATACAAATAGGTATAATCGTAAGGGCTAAAATTTATCCAAACGGAACAATGCAAAAAAAAGTAACAAAGTCCGAACAAATGATACGATGGCAAATATTTCCCAATTCACCGCATTCTTTGGCTCAATATATTTTGGCAGAAAAAAAAACTTGAAACTAAATAGCGTGAATTCGGTCAATTGAACAATCACCAGACAAAAAATATTTACTGAAAGATACCATAGGTAGAAACCAAGTTAGTCAATCTAGATTTACGCCTGTTAATGCAAAATTAAAAACTTGCAAAAAATAGGAGGCTCTATACCATTTAGCCAATAAGAACTTCATTAATAGCAGGACTAAAGCCAAATTTCACTTAGCTGTCCTTAAAGAATTGTCCCTTCCAAATCGGCACTCGAGGATTTGACTAGCTCACAAAGCAGCCACTCGAACCAAACCCAAATGTTAAACAGTATTTTAACTCTTCAAATGTTATTTATTTATTTATAGCAAATGGTAGGCATTTTAATAATTATCATTAGCCCTTTAGTTGACTTCAGGCTTCACAGAGAGGAGGAGGAATATCAAAGTGGAAAACAAGTCGATAGGGGGGGGGGGGGGGGGGGGGGG
>UZAE01000505.1:0-22100 GCA_900617975.1 Rodentolepis nana | reverse complement strand
AAACCAATTTGTCATATCTAATTTTTCTGCTAATCCAGATGTTCGAGATTTATTTCCTGAGCCACAGATCTGTAGCGGATTGCTACGCTAGTAAAGCCTGACCTACTCAGAAATCTCTATGGCAGATTCTCCTACATCTAGCTAGACTCCCAGAACCAGCTAAGCTATAGCCCAGCTATCAAGGCAACAGACGCGTAGCACGGTGCACGTTTATTCAGTACGTATATTGCGGATCAAGTGTGTACACGCAGGGATCTACTCATGATTAGGATGGGGGATTAGGTTAAACAAACAGAGGTTGATGATTGGTCACCATTTGTACAGTCGCTGCACACAGAGTTGTACGGCGCACCTCCCAATCCTGGCGAGCAGACATGCAGGCGTACGATGACGCACACAGCGATAACGTGTCCCACAGATCTATAATTTTCAAAGTTTGTGGACCAGTTGGTTTAACTGACTGGTCGACCAAGCTGATTGGAATCATTAGACACGGCTTTCACTCATGGGCTAATAATTGATGGTGGTAATAATGTAGTTCAAGCAGCTTTTTAAAAATCTATATCTTAAAAAATTTTAAATTCATCAAATTTGTTTCATCTTAAAGATTAGGGTCTTTTGCACAAACTAAATAATTCAATGCAACGTTTACTTAATTTTTATTTCAATGATTAATACTTGGTGTATAAATTCAAGAGGCTTATAGCCCACCAACCACAGTTGGTCTTGAAATCTCGACGAAACTTCATTTCCTTTATTATTCAAATAAAATTTACGACGCCATTACTTTGTAGACTCTTAAAGCCAGGCGAAAAGAAATTGAAAGAAAAATTGACGCCGAAATGATCGAACGTCAGAAATTGAATCTGGAGGCTCGAAGGCTCCGTCGACAACTCAACAGCGTCTCAGAACAAAGGGAAGAACTCGTCACTGAATTAAAGGAAGCTCAGAATGAAATCAATTTCTTAACAGTAAATTCTAAATGAGTTTAGATTTCTTGAGATATTAATTATTAATCAATTAATTATTTTACCTAAAACTTTTCAGGCCAAATACGACTCGATTAAGACAGAACCTCTAGAATTAGAAGTTGAAAATGAAAAAATTGAAATTGAATTACGGTAATTTCTTAAGAAGCTGCCATTAAACAACTAAATTTTAGTCGCCTTAGTGGATTAATATCTGATACTGAATATCAGATCAAAGATCTAGTGAAAAAAAAGTTAAAATTGGAGAGCTCCAACACTAATATCACAGATGCATCGATTATTTTAGTTGATAAAAACGCCACACTTCGAGATACAACCCTTGGAGTAATCGATAAATTGGATACAGCCAAACGAAAGCTTCAAGAATTAAGTGAAGAGGAGATTCGACTAAGAAAATCAATGTATGATAATGTTATTAAATAAATGTCTTGTAAATAATTTAAGAACTGAGGTAGAGATGAAAAGGACTACTTTCGAGGCTGAAAGGCGGCAAATTCTCGAATCATCCAAACAGGCTGTTAAACGTGGTGGAACCACCCGCAAAATCATTAAACAGGGGTTAAAGAAGACCACTCATCTGCAAGAAACCATTAAACGCCTTGAAGCAAACCAGAAAACTCAAAAAGAGGAGTTGGAGTTATTGAAGAAGGAATCAGCTTCGAAGCGGTGCATTGAAGAACGCGAGAAACTTGCGAGGCAGATAGCACAGCTCTCAGAGGAAATTATTGCCCGGGTTTGTGTTAATCTCCATTCAATCATTTTTTTTCAATGTAGAATGAATTCGCTGATGAAGAGACAAAGTACATTCAACAGCTAATGAAAGATGAAGCCAAACTTTTCAGTGAACTCGAAAACAAAGCGCGTGGTCTTTCAGATCTTCATCGGATATTCAACATGAAGTCACGTGAGGTGTCTCAACGGAAGTGGTACCTACAAAAGGCCCAATTGCATCGCACTCAAGTGCAAAGAGACCTCAAACTACAACAATTTCACCTCAGTGCTCATCGAAAAACACTTCTCTCCCTTCAGGTGGGACAAATAGACACCTTTTTGATAATGTCAAATATACAAGTGAATTCGCTTATTTTTTTAGCGACAATTGAGTCATCTGGGCAAACTTTACAAGACGATCAATGTGGAACGAAACGGATGTTTGATCCAGATCACTCTTGCTCAACAGACGATATTGACCACGGGAGAAAAGAACTGCTTCCACGAAAATGAATTGGACATTCTCAAGTCAGGATTGGCCAACAAGTTGGACCAATTAGATGAAGTAAGACAAAGAATGCAGGGAATTAAGAGGGACAGTATTTCCATTAGGGAGGAACTTTCCAAGCAGGTGGGTGTGTGTGCGTGGGTGTGATCCATTTTAAATTCTTCTCTTTTCTCCTCCACTTCTGATTGGTTAATTACTTTTTTTTGCTTTGTCATTAAGACACACCTGAACCGTGAACTTCAAACCAGTATAAAGTGGTTGCAGACTAGCATCGATCAATTGAAACGTGCAGTTGCAAATGAAGAAGCCAAAATTGGTCAAACTCAAACCAGCCTGAAAGAAGTCAACTCAAAGAGAGATAAACTCAAAAGTCGATTGAAGAATCTTCAAATGGAGATTAGGTTGCATCAAGTGGGTGAAGCGAATTAGTTTATTTTTTTTATTTTTAGGCCACCGATAGGGAGTTAGAAGTGAAAAAGAAGAATTTGAAGGAGGCTTTATCTTCAAAGGAAAGGGAGTTATCCTTGCTTCTCTCCGATAAACGATCCGAAACGCGATCTATCGAAGTACTAGAGAGGAAAGGTGTGCAAAAGAGGAAGATTGAAGAGGAACTAAGAAAAGACAAAGATCAGGTGGGATTTTTAATGCTTTAATTTAATTTAATCCCCCTTTTCCTATATAAAGATTGCAAAGGCCAAAAGCGCTCTGCAAATTCTCGAAATTATTGCCGATGTTCCATCTCCGAACAATTCAAACAACCGACTTCGATTTCTCGAGGGTTCCGATCCAAGCATGGAAGCGCTCTTAAAGAAGGAAGAGCGTCTCCTTTCAGACTTTTCCAAAAAGGAGACTGAACTTCAGAACAATCAATTGGTATTAAATATTGTTGACAATTTAGTCACAGAAATGGAAGACAAGAAGAAGGAGAGTAGGTGCGTTGAAGTAACCTAAAACACTGCCTTGGAAATGATAAGAGACAGGTTTTTGAAGAGCGTTTATTAAACTTCAACACGGTCGTTGGAAATCTTTCCACGCAGGTAGCTATTTAGATGAGTTCTCAAATTGTGGTAGAAAAGGAGTTGAGTTGGAAAGAGACATCTTAGAACCCTTCTTCCGTATTTTAAGTATGTCAAATGTTACGTGCTGAACCTCTCTGGAATCATTACTGGAAGCAACGCAGTCCCAAATAGCAGACTGAGAATCCGGAATTAGATCTCACGGTGAATTCATGGAATTATGGTCGTGGGCAAGAATGAATTGATGGAAATGTCAGAATGACGGTTATATATAAGAGGGGACCCACGCATCTAGACATGTCGAAGCATCTAATGCAACGAATTAACTTTGAAGTGAGGCGGTAATTAATGAGCCCAAAGGATATGAATAAGACGTCGACCCACGGCTTTTGTTAATCTTGATCAACAATTCCTCCAAACTAAAAGGTGATTGAACACACTAGCCCTCGTTGTTATGGCAAAAATGTAATTGACTTCATGTACACCGCGGTCGATATCGCATAAAAATATGCCCGAATTATTGTTTCTTTTTCTGAAAAATACACCCAACCGCATTCACGCGTGTTTCACAGCGGTAGACTGATATGTCGCCGACATGATGAGTTTTGATGGTGGTATCAGGCGAAGACGGCTATAGGCACGTATTGATTATGTTTTAAATGGCAATAGCGCCTTCTGTCACGAGTTTATTATACCATTGTAGCTTATTTTGAGGGAGGACCGTACGATCCTGCAGGTCGTTGAAAGGTTAAATTAATCAGCAAGCCCCTTTGCTCCAGACTCTGAGTTTCCCACCAAATGCCGTGTAGAGGGATAAGATACTTGCTTCACTTAAACATTCTTTCTTAAAGTGATGATGAGGCGTTTCTGGGTGAATACAATTCTCATTTCTCCCTCTCTCCATGATCCACAGCAACACCCAGAGACAGAAAGTTTATTTATATCAAATGGCGGGCGTTTTGATAATTATCATTAGCCCTTTAGCTGACTTCAGGCTTCACAGAGGGGAGGAGGAACATCAAAGTGGCAAAAAGTCGAGAGGGGCTGGGGGACAGAAGAGTGCTTCAAAGATGTAAGAGACAAACACAAAAGTGGAAAAAGGTGAGGTGAGTACTGCGAAAATGATCGAGTATGACATGCAGTCAGGTCATGGTAGTTTGAAGTCCGTAGTCAACTGCCGGTTAATAGACTTTTTTGCCGTATTAGTATACGTTGCCCAGGGTGCACCAGTTCCAGTTGGGTCTCACAAGTGTCACTCAAAAAATGGAGGGGTGAAATTGGCGACTGCAAGGTAGTGTAAGCGGAGATGTGATGCTCATTTGACATTTTGTGTTAAAGTTGATCATCGAATTTAAGATCTTTCATCTACCTCAATTTTTTTATCCCCCAGTAAGGAGAGCCTAACTTTGATGAAAAATGTCAACTCCGCCTACAGCGAAAACTACAAGAAAGGCGTTGAAATGAAGGCCGCTTGCGCTGAGCTACGAATGAATATGCTCTACTCGGAGGTGCTCAAGACCGAACTCAAGGTAGGTATAAAGGCATTTTAAAAAAATGTTGATTTTGGTCATTAGAATGCTGGTAGTGGGCAAAAACCCCGATGTCGCGGTCAAAAGGACGTTCTCAAACTTCTTACAAATGAAAAGGCATTGAAGCACTACACATCCGAGATTATTCATAAATTAACCATATCTACGCCCAACAAATTCTTTGCCTAATATATATATATATATATATATATATATATGTATGCATGCATGCATTCATGCAATTTACACAATAAAAAAGCACATTTTTTTAAAAAAGAATATGACTCGCTTCCCTTTTTATTAAATAACATTCATGAGATTCATTGATATTTATTTATATAAATGGCAGGCGTTCTGACAGTTATCATTAGTCCTTTAGTTGACTTCAGGGTTCACAGAGGGGGAGGAACATCATAGTGGGAAAAAAAGTCGAGAGGGGGGGGGGAACAGAAGAGTGTCTCAAAGACGAAGGAAGAAAAAAGGTGAGGTGAGTACTGTGAAAGTAATCGAATATAGCATACAGTGAGGTCATGGCAGTTTGAAGTCAGAAGTCAACTGCCAGTCAATAGACTTTGTCGTATGAGTATGCGTTGCCCAGGGTGCACCACGTGGAGGTAAGTCTATCGCACACCCCGGTAATTAGAAAGTAGAATGTATTAATTCGGAATCTTTAGGAGATTGTACACTGTTAGGGGAAAGAAAAACTGTTAGAAATATCCCCTAAATTGAGGGCCTCAGTTTTATATAATCCCAACAGTTAACATTTGAATACAACAGATCGAACGTCTCACTTCGAGCGATACCGATCACACTTTCGACAATGTTGGGAGACGGACTTGTGTAACATTTAAAAGTGAAGTGAGACGTGGTCACGACTACTGGTGCTGAAATCAAGAAGAGGGCCTTAAGCAAACGAGATCCCAACTTTCTTTCCCCCCCCCCCCCCCTACCAACCAACCAGGGACCTAGCGTCACAAGCAACAGAAGTATTCCCAAGATAACACCTCCTCTTCTTCTTCTTCCAACATGCATCACTTTCAGGCAAAAGACAGACAGGCAAGTCGAACGAATGAAGACTCATCTTTTATATATAAAAAATGAGATGTGCATATCAAAGGGAGAGAGAGAGAGGCAGTGTTAATATTATTAATGTTGATTGAAGCTTTAATGTATATATATATATACGTATATTATATCATCTGATCATCCATAGTGAGCTCTGCAGGAAGGCTTGGGATGATCGCATCAATCTGTTTCTGCAACTTCCTTCCATACTCGGCATAATTGACGGGTTTCACCTCAACTGCCACAACTCGAAGTCTCGATTCATCCTACAAAGAAATATCGATTGAATATATTTAGGGGGCATATAGAAGGAGTGTTACACGATCAACACAGCAACACCCCCACCAAATAAAATAGAGCAAGAATCACATAGTAACTTGTTTAAGTGAAGCAAGGAGCAAGCACAATTCTAATAATAAAGGGATAATAATAATAATAGCAAAAGTCGTGTTTAATAACCACATCTTCGATTTGACACCTAAATTTTAAGTAATCCCTTCCGCAATTTCATTTGAAGCCCTGTTGATTCCTCATTCCGCCTTGACAACATGGGTCTTTTTTCACATTAGAATTTGCATTGGGGAATTAGAATAAGCAGGCGTCTAGAAGTTTACGAGAACAGTTTTTTTCTGTTTTTGTTCACCCCTTTCCTCCTCTCCCTCTCTCTTGGTTTGGAATGCTCGTCTTAAATGATTTCAACAGAACAAGTCACTCAACTTTTAGTTTGGATGGAAGCCCTCCGCTCTTTCACAGCACTCAAAAGCCTTCAATCTCGATTCAATGACTATCGCGGGCATTGATTGCGGACATTACTTCCGTCCTCCCCACCTACCACTTCTCTCTCCTCGTATTTAGCTCTAAAATGATCCTATTACTCACTCTGATCAGTCTTGAAAGCAGACATCAATTCGACAAAGTCCACTTAAAAAATAGTCGAAATTTGAAGGGATCCACCAAATGGTGGCAAAACTCCGGTCCAAATCATGTTCTTGGGTGAACGAAAGGTGGCATAATTAATACAATCAGGGCAGCTTTGTTTGGAAAAATATCATTGCACCCTACGTGCAAATTGAGCAAGTTTTATCCATCTCTGAACCATAATAAGATTCGTTAGCTTAGAGGAACTGCAGATGGTTTATGTAAAGACGTCAAATTTAGAAAACCGTTCTTGGGGTATTAAAATATGCGCTATTGTGAGCACATTTTACGCACTAGGAATGAGATGAAAGCAAAAATATCGATTGCCTCCGGAGAATGTACTTAGAAATCACATTCAGAATTATAATGCCACGTTGGCAGAGGAGGGCGGCGCGAGAGTTGGGGGGGGGGGGGGGGGAGAATAAATAAACCTCAGAACTTACATTGAAGGTGTCCACCTTAGCACGGAGTCGAAATACCCATGACTTGAAAGTCGCATTCACAAAGACGTTCTCCATTTGAACCTCATCCTAAATGAAAACAAAATTAGTAGTTAGGCAGAAGGAATTTGCCTCAGTCTTATTCCGCAAAAAAAAGGCGCGCTCTGATTCGCTAATGGCCCACATCCAAACGTCATTCATACGTCAGTAGAGATCTTATTGGTCATATGCCGCAAATTGCATCTAGTTATTTAAACCACACATTAATAAGCTTGTTGTATATTTCAAGCTTAAATTTTGTAAAATAATTAAATGCAATGAGAGGGCAATGGGACACGAGTTTCCCTCCCCCGTAAGTATCAAGTTTTACTGTATTCGCATCATCTCATTCTTCGATTAACAAGAAAACGATTTCAAGAAACGAAAGATGAAATCTGGATTTCGAAGAAAAAAATGGTTAATAAGAACTTGTTATGCAAATATCGTTCAACCCAAAATGGGAACATCGATTCAACTAAATTATTACTCAAACTTAGGTGGAATGTCTTGTCACAGGTCAAAATGTATATACACATCATACATAAACCGAATCCCTAACTACGTTAGAGCAAAGAGAATTGCAGATTCAGAACCTTAATATTGGCGGTGATCAAAGTCAACCGCAGGTGTTGATTAAATAAATAAATGAATAAATAATGTTACAAGAAATGGAATCACACACCTTCGATTCCTTGATAGCACCCAAATCGTCCGCACTCCGGCCTAGTATAACCTCAGCAGTGTTTTGGAAGCAAGTAATCCAATGCTCCCCAGTTATGTCCGATATTTTCAGCTGCAATGACACACGCGCACATACACACAAAACAAAATAGACTATACACCATGACAGGAGAAAATACTACTAAATAAATAGAAATAAGTAGGGAGAGAGAGAGAGAGAGCATTACCGAGAGCATTAGACGCCATTTATAAATGGGCGACTCCCGATTGCACTTTTCGCAGCGGTAGAGCCCATTTCCAAGGTCGACGACTTTCTTCTGACACCCCTCAGTTACACAGGACTGATACATGAAATTCTCCTTTTTCAAGAATGTCACGGTCGCCTAACACCAAAACAAACAAAAAAATGCAAAGACTAAATTTGAAGTAAGGTTCAAATAAGCATTTAGAGTACACACCTACCACCACTCATCAATGACCATTTTCGAGAATTTGAAAAAATAAGATCCCAAACACACACACAGACAGACAGACAAGCATTCAATTCTACGGAAGATTATATTCGCTTCACGACAGGAAAGCATTATTTGGCCTAGAGCCCACTTCTTCTTCCTTCCAAAAGCCAGGGAAAAAATTGCAATTTAATAAAATGAAAAGCTGCCTTGTTAAACCACACAACGACCATGTATGCAGTAAAGTTCATGAATTTTAAAATCGGATGTCGAACCTGAAATCTAGGGGACACACACACACATAATGAGAAAGTGGAAAGCACAAATCAATATCTGAATCCAGAAAGGGGACTGTCCAAAGAAAAAGGGATTAAGAGTTCAATCTGAATCAACAAACAAATGGTTTCAAAAAAATCAATATAATTGTTAACTTTCTTTGAGGCTGAATCATATACACGCAAAAAATTAGATGTAAGAAAATTTGAAATTATAGCAGCCTTTACAGAAGCAAACTTAAAAAGATATAAAACAGGACCAAAAATTTACTTTTGTGGTGAAGTAGTCGGCCTTGGCTTGTCCCCCAATGCCTGGAGCTTCGAGATCAGACAGAAGATTCCAATCGCGAGATCCATTATACCCATCGCCACCTTCTCCAACCAATCCCTCACCACGATAAGTCTCAAAGTTGAGAGAACTTCCACCACTGTTGTCATACCATCCCTTGAGTTTATTCGCCTCTGGTATAGTTGAGGGTGCAATCATTACAGTGGACTGGGCAGTGGCACTTAATGAACGACCATTGAAGTCACTAACCCTCGCCGATCGAACAACAATGGCAGGATGGTTGGACCCGTCAAAATTAGCTGCCTCTTGACCCCAAAGAGTGAGACGAACAAGACAACCTGAATCATCAACAATGCCGAGTTCTCGTTTCTGGACATCACGATTCGACGTTTTCATAGTAATTGTGGTGAGATCACCAGCCTCGTGGACTATGCCGACAATGTCCACAAAATCTCCCGCTTTACAATCATCAAGCTTGCCAATTTTGACGAATTTAAAGGAGAATCCAGGAACTGAAATGTCTTCACCATCATCACAAGGAACGATCTGAGTGTCGGCATTAATATTCATTTCATAGTCATTATCAGTATTATTGAACTGTCTATTGGCAGGTTTAAGAGAGGCTTTACTGATATAAAAGACCTTATTGACTTCGATCAAATCGAAAAATCTATCAACTTCGGCGTTGAAAGCTGTTGCTCGGATTTCACCAGTGGAATCAAGAAGGGTGAAACTGAATAGTTTTCCCTCGCGACCGTTCTTATTCCATGTACGAATGGAGCCTTTTTGAGTAACGCGAGCTCTAATAGTCCAACGGCTTTGGTAAGGATTTAAACCTCGAATAGCGAAAACTTTTCCAGCAGGCGTTCCAGGACTAGCAGTTGAAAATGGTTGACTGACGTTTTTCGGAGGTGTTTTCAAAACGCTAGGTGCAGGAGCTGCAGCAACCGGTTTTTCTTCCATATTGACATCCGCTTGACGAGCTGAAAATAAAGATAGGAACAAAATAAGGCGAAAGGAGTAACTAAACCAGGCAGTAAAACCTACTTTTATCAGCTTCATAACCAACAATCTCGAGATCAAGTACGATAACAACAAATCTAAATAGTAGTTAATCTCAAAAATACGTACTTACTTTCCTTGCTGCACATTGTTGCAAACATATTTCTTCAAGCGAACAATGCTGCCATTTTTAAGTTCATTGTTTTCGATCATGCAATTTAATTGCGTTGCAAGCATAGCAACTAAGGAAATAAAAAACAACAGAACTTACATGAATGAGATTTAACACCATCAGTAATAAGGAGACGATATCTATTTTGTCCGGGATTAGCTCCGGGCACATTTTTAAACCCCAAAACTTTGAGAATAGGATCTTGTATTATTTTTCCAGCATAAAGTTGCTAAAATGGGCAAAATTACTAAAAATACAGATATACCTCAATGGCACCGACGGTCAAAGATTGCATTTTGAAAATTTACACAGTTGGAAGGTCATAAGTTGAATTAAATACCAGATAGTCAAGGTCACGTTTGAACTAAATAATTAAATATAGATTCTTCTTAATTTTCACTAAATAAAACTTTAACTAAACGGGTTCTAAAATTTATACACAAAATGAACGTTAAATTCTGATTTCTCCTATCCAGAATCGGTTAATTGTGCAAAATGAATTAAATGGGCTCCATTTATACACATAAATAAGTTATGTTCACATCTCTTCGGAGATACCTATACTAAAATTGGAACGCATTAGGGAAGATTGGCTTGGTCCCTGCACAATGAATGGCAGGCACAAAAGTGAAGCGTTCCACGTTTTTCAAGTTGAGATATAGACTTAACTCAAAATCTATAAACCGGCAGGTGACACCTGTTTTCATACTTTCGTGACCCAGCACACTGTCGTGTTCACCATTTCCACATTACTCACCTTTCATTTCTAACTACCTCTGCGTTTGTCTGACTGCCTTACATCGGTGAATCCCAATCTCCTCAACCCCCCCCCCCAAGACTTTTTTCCGACTATGATTTTCCTACCATCTTTGAAACTCGTAGCCAACTGTAAAACTATTCATAACCATCATAATGCCTGCCATTTGATATAAATAAAAAGTTGTACTTAGAAGGTACCGTTAAAGATATATATAAGATTTCAAACTTTAATTACTAAGATAATAATTTATTATGTATAATTCCCGTACTTAAAATTATGATACATAAATTTTTGATTAATTTTGTTCATAATTATTTTAAGCCTATTCCATTTAATGCATCGCAATAGTCATTTTGTCCGCGTTGTGTCTGTTGGTGAAGTGGCCCTGTACCTGCAATGTCCACTGCTCCGGAGGTTATTCGTAGAAATCGCCCGGGGACAAAAAAAGAAGTAAATGTTTTTTTTGTAATTATTTTAGGAATGGTGTGATTGGCCTGATGAGGTTATTGACGAAGTTGATACAGTTCTCGCAGTACAACAGGTAACATTATTTTAAATTTCATAGTTCATTGTGTATAGATTATTCAGCAAACAATTCGGAAAGATTTCCGCAATATTGAAGCCATTTTAACCGAACCACAGGGTCAGGATCTTGGTGTTTGGAAATATGAGCATTTACGTCAGTTCTGTATGGAATTGAACGGTTTGGCAGTTTTGCTTCAATACCATTGTACCCCGGAAACCTGTGCTCAAATGACAGCAACAGAACAATGGATTTTCTTATGTGCCGCTCATAAAACCCCAAAAGAGGTAGCCTATAATACGCTACTCAAATTATTTGATAAAAAATTTATCCCTAGTGTCCAGCAATAAACTACACTAGACATACTTTAGATGGAGCTGCTTGTCTTTTGAACAGCAGTAAATATTTCCCTAGTCGAGTTACAATCCGTGAATCGTCTCTTGCAAAGTTAAGCTCCGTTTGTCGTCGTGTTTATCGAATTTTCTCACATGCCTACTATCACCATCGAAGTCTTTTTGACCAGTTTGAAGTATGTTTGACCCTTTTATTAATATTTTTATGCAAAATTTATCTGTCTTTGGAGCGTGGTATTGATCTACTCTTATTTTAATTTCCTATTTTGCTTTTTCCCTAGTTTTTGTGCTTCGTTAGTCCTAATCACTACTCTACCATTTGAATTGATGATGTGTCAGTATTTAGATTCATTCACCTGCGTCTTCTATTTTTGTGTTTAAACTCAATCTTACCTCTTCCATTCCTTTTTCCCAACCCATCGCTAGATTTTTCCTATATTCTTTTTATAAATTCTGTTTATAAGCTCTTTTTAGACCAACTTTAACTACACTACTTTACTTGGTGCATGGCGTTTACCCATCGTTGCGCAAATATTTCTGGCTTCATCTGGAAAAATGACAGTGTTCATTGCATCTTAGTAGCTATTATTGCCATTTTATGCTACTTGCAGGTAGTTAGCTTCAACTGCAACCCCCATTTGCACTCATTCCGTATTACAGTTAATCAACTGCGCTTGCCAATTTTCTCTCCTACGGAAGGTAGTATAGTGTTTCTCGTCAAATCAACTTTAGACAGCTTTCCTTCCTTGCATCTATCACCATTCAAATGGAATATGAATCTTCTTGTTTTATGCTTCTAGGAAAAGACAGCCCTGTGTCAGCGTTTCACAGTGTTTGTACTGAAGTACAACTTAATGAACAAGCAGAACCTTCTTGTGCCAATGCCGGGTGCTGACATTGAAGAGGTCACTTGTGTTGTAGAAGGGAATACCAGCTTAGTCGGTGGGAATTCAACGTCAGAAGCAAATTCTTCAACAGATCCTGGTACCGCCGGTAATGCTGATTCTGCTGTCTAGCATTTAAATTCAAAATTCTCGCACATTGTCTCTCAATGCTTACTTATTCTCTTTTTATTAATACTATGAATCTGATAATTACTTTCCTTTGTCTTTTATAACAATTACTTCAATTTGGTACCTTATGTTACTCCTAAGGTATCGACATGGGTGCGATTATTCAAACGCACTAGTAATAACACTGGGGATAGGAATTTTCTATCACATAAGAATGATCGAAACTTTTCTGCCTTGAAACAAAGCGCACATAGAACAAACCAATTAGGAATCCGAAATGAGGGCTCAATAGGTAGGAAGGACGCATCACCTTTCATTCTATGCCCCGACCCTTACTTGTTTTACCCTCGATATGATACAATAAATATGGATTTAAAATACTCCACACGCACAAGTTATAGTGAAAAGGCCCCATAATTTAAGCAAGGAATCAAACCCCCAAAGCACACTCCTTTTCTATATCGCTTGTGAGGAAAATTCTTGAAGAAATGAAAAGCTATAATATTACGTCTCAAAAAATTTGAATATGATACGTACATATTGTGCGAAGTTCTGTATCCATTCAAGAATAACACATAAACAAAAGAGAAAATCAAATACCATGATAAATTCAAAATGCACCTCAACAAAGATAGCAATCGAACATGTTAAGATAAATAAAACGCAGGAAAACAGAGGATTAGATTCAGCTTAATCATGCGACAAACAACCCGATATAAATAAAAACCAACATCCAAAGAGAAAAAATTGACCTCAAAATCTCGTAAATTGCCTAGAACAAAGTGATCGAGAACAAAATGTAACTAAATTTTATTATATTCATGACATGATTTAATAATGCTTAAAGAAAAATTCAGAGTCATACATAAGCGCTTATGATGGAGAAGTACGAATCTAGCTAGCCTCACGGTCAGGTCGGACATCATCAAAAAGCTTCTACAAAATTATTGATAAAAATTCACAGCTCACCCCTTTATTAACTCTTGCAAACAGTTTGTCTACACCTTTATCCACAGTTATCTCAAACCCAAAGGCCGAAATAACTGCTGTGGTAAACATAACCGAAGGTCTTCGCAAAATATAATTGTAAAACGCTTTAAACATCGCTAGACACTCACACTTTCAAATAAGCCTGAAGAAGCACGATTTAGAAAAACAGAGCGTGTTGGTTCCTAAGTGCATTAACAAAAAATACAAAAAAGATTGAAAATTTCAATTTTATATATAAATTTTAACGATAGTCATAGTCTCCGATTTCAATTCTTAAAACAGTCTAAAACACCAAGCATTTAGTAGGAAGTAACATTCACTATCTATGATACTATCCCCCTTAAAATTTATCTGTTCATTTAGAAATTTCGAATAATTTGAGTAAACGCAGAACTATGAAGTAAACGCAATGTCGGAAGAATTTAAATTTTATGGTAATATTCTATTTTACAGGTCAATAGCATTGAACCCAAACTTGTTACTTATCATTTAAAATGAGTCAGTTACTTAAGCATAATAAATTTATTACGAAATCATCGAATTTAGTTAAACAGTTTGCTTTTAGTGTAAAAAAATTTATATATGGACGCCCAATTTTGTAATTTACAGTACACAATTGAGTTGCATTAACCTGAAGTAAAACATTTAAATTACCTTGTTCTGCAAAATGAAAAATAAAATAATTCTCCAACGCGTTTAATGGACTGTTTCTACCTTTTTTATGAAAACGTGTTTACATATTATACTGACGAAAAGAAATCTATTGAATCCAAAATAAGAATTATTTTACTTCTCAACCAATCTAATTAATTAGTTGCAAATTAATATTAAAAAAACATAATAAACATCATCAACTATACATTTAGAAATCTGCTTTAAACTAATAATAAATAGCCATAAAATCATATTTATATTATGAGGTGTGTGATTCACCATGGGCAACGTATACTCATACGGCAAAAAAGACTATAAACCGGCAGTTGACTTTTAAGTTCAAAACTACCATGATCCCACTGCATGTCATTTTCGACCGCTTCCGCAGTACACACCTCACCTTTCATCTACCTTTGTGGTGTCTCTTTAGCATCTTTAAAACACTCTTCTGATCAACTCCCCCCCCCACCCCACTCTCGACTTTTTTCGATTGAATGTTCCTCTCCCTCTGTGAAGCCTGATGTCAACTAAAGGGCTAATGATAAGTATCATAATGCCTGCCATTTGATATAAATAAATAAATATTCATATAACTGTGAATTAAAAGCACTGCAGTGTTTGTTTCAATTATTTTGTACGATAAATGCATACGTATCATTAAAACCGCTCCCTATTGCTAATTAACTTTATAATGGACGAAACTAAGCGCTATAAATATCCTTTTCTGTGCGTTTTCTCATAATTACCAAGTTTTGTGTTTATTCCTAGAAAACAATGAATTTTCAGAGTCCTTCGAGACTGCATTGGCGACAAAAATTGTTTTTCCTTCGTGAATGTTCGTATGAAGTCCATAAGCATTTTGTTAATAACTCATTCCTAAAAGAAATATTTTCAAAATTAAAACTGCATTGATTTACATCAACGGTCTTAACATTTATAAAAATATAATTCATAAATCAAATATAATCAAAGTTATGTAATATTTTAATCGTAATAAGTCGCAAACAAAATTTTAAATTTTGTTTGTATCTTTCACCTATTCCTACCTTTGACCCACGCTGTTGTTTTGTAATTAGGAACTTCAGCGGAATTGTATAATGTGAGTTTAACTTCTGCTGTAATTTAAAATCACCTAGCTGGGTATTACCACCTTTTTATACTCCGCATCAGAAGTATGGTTTCAAATAATGAATTTATCAAATCATTAAATATTTTTATTTGTTAAAAATATTCCTCTCTCTATATTTTAGAGGTCATTTACGGACCCCTTTAATATCATTTTTGAACAATTGCGAGCCATTCATGCTTTGTATTCTTCTTAATTTGCTTGCCTGTTCTACATAAACGCACATTTTAGCGTGATAAGATGTGAAATAAATTCGTTATAATTCTCGTAATGTTTAAGACGAATTTTATGTAATTTATATATATATATATACATATATTAGTCTTGTCGTCGGGGAATTATATCTTCATTTTGAACAAAATCTGGTTTATGATGCTGATAAATACACTCACGTATAAAAATTTTGATTCCTATATGCCCTGAATTTTTGCTCGTTTTAAACAGCCCACTTGTCCTTCTGGTACTTTATCAGGATTGTAAATGATTGATCATATGTCAACTCCCACCCCTCACACTTGACCTCCACTTTCTTCACCCTTTTGTTCTTTCAGTTTGCGCTATGGCTGCCACTAGCGCTATTGGTGAATCAAATTTAGAGGCCTCTCCACCTCCACTCTCTTCATTATCCTCGTCTTCCTCTGCAGCTTCAAATCAAGGCGATGTAGATCAATGTGAGGGCTACCTCATCGTTTCCTTTAACAAGTCCACTGATGGACCCACTCCTCGGTCTGCTTCTCAGTACGTACTATTGTGCCTATTTTATTGATTACTTAATGCCTCTCACTAGTTCTTTATGTTATGTGCGCGTATACTGAGCATCACACGTACACGTAGAGTTGTGTGTGTGTGTGCTATCATGTGCATAGTTGTGTGGTGTTTGCTTTTGGTGCCATGGTAACTCACCCGAGTTTGATACCTAACGCTACACGCATTAACCCCGCTCTCATCCATTCAGCTTTCTGCTCTTTTAAAATAAGCGGGGGGGGGGGTGCAGAAAGAGCTCCGTTTTCTTGCCACTGCTTGAATTTGAGTCCTCCTTATTCTCTATCTCCGGAGTGGATTTCAGTCAGTTTTGTATTCATTTCTTTAGTTGCAATAACTTCTTGTTCCTCTCCTAATTTAGACTTTATATTGGTTTTTTTTTCGATTTGCCAAAAAGTATCTCAATAGTTTTGTTTTTTAATTATTCTTCAAATCTCATATTGACTTAACTGCACTTTTAATATATTTCATTTAATCTGAATGCGATTTTAAGTGGAAGTCTTCTTAATTTCTGACCTGTTTATCTAAGTGGTTTGGGTTCGTGATTCCCCTCAGTTCGCATTACATTTGTTTTCCCACTAATTATGCTAGAAGGTTGTGTAGCCTGACTTGAAATTCTGAAACGAAAGAGTGGATGTAATTCATTTTGTAGTTAGTTCAATAGTGCTCAATTTGTATTGATCGTGTTCTCCAAATGGTTCTTGTAATATGTGCCCTGTTAGTCACAAAAATGAATGCATATTAGTTAGTTCTCCCTAATTTACATTTTCTCAACTAAATTATGACCTTGGAATCTTAGATTAAACGGTCATACCTGGACCATTTGAATCAAGTAGGGCACTGTTAATAGGCTCTCGACAGATTTTACAGGCGAAATCGCTACTAGTAATATTTTTAATTAGCTATTACAATCAAATATCGGTAATATACATAATGGTGTAACTGTGCGCACTGGTTGATCAGTTTTAGCTTGCCTAATGGGAAAAAGGCATGTGATAACCTTTCGATTTATCGCTATGAGCTCGTAAGCGTTTTTTTTTATCGTGGCGGCGCCTCAAACCTTGAGTAATTTTATTGCGTCAAACGAATTCAGGTCAGCTTATTTGAGTTGAACTGGTTGTAATGCTCTCTCATAAACTTGAGTTCAATTCGCCGCGACTATTTGCAGTCATTGGTGTCGGCGGAGTCTTGGTCTTTCTATCCTAAACTAGGCCTGCGACCGCGCTTTAACCACTATTTACCCTGGCCAATGTGGTGACCTCATATATGTTAAATCAAGGTCACAGTGGCCTATTGGTCGGCTCATTCATCGTTTGAAAACATGACTGACTTGATGAATCCTCTCCTTAAATGTAAGGTCATAGACTAGACTCCTGGTCCCATACTCGTGTAATTGAAATTTATTTATATCAAATGGCAGGCGTCTTGATAGCTATCATTAGCCCTTTAGTTGACTTCGGGCTTCAGAAATAGCAGTACATTTATTTATATCAAATGGCAGGCTTTATGGAAACAAAATTTATTTATTTATTTCAAATGGCAGGCGTTTTGAAAGTTATCATTAGCCCTTTAGTTGACTTCGGCTTCAACAGAAGGGAGGAGCATTTTAGCCCTTTAGCTGACTTCGGGCTTCACAGAGAGGAGGAACATCAAATTAGCCCTTTAGTTGACTTCGGGCTTCACAGAGAGGAGGGGACACATCAAAGTGAGAAGAATTCGAGAGGCTAAGCAGAAGAGAGATTCAAAGATGCAAAAAAGATAGACACAAAGGTAGGGAAAAAAGAGAGATGAGTACTGTGGAAGTTGTAGAATATGGCATGCAGTGGGGCCATTGTAGCTTGAGGTCAGAAGTCAGCTGCCAGTATATCGACCTTTTTGCCGTATGAGTATACGTTGCCCATGGTGCACCACGTGGAGGTAAGTCTATCGCACACCCCCAATTTCCAAACATGAATACACATGCCAGTATCCTCCAATTCCTACCATGATTAGAATGAAAATACCGTGGAACTTTTGGTCGAGGATCTTGCACCATCATGTACCTTTTCATTGGCATTTTCTTAACCACCGAGCATTAGATTTTAAAAAAGGGGGATTTAACTCCTGAACCCATTTGCTGCATCTATAGCATTAGTGTTTGTTCCGTAGAATTTTAGTGTAAATCGGGTGGTGATGATGATGAATTGAAAGTATCTTCCTAAAAGTGAGGCCACGGCCTCGGTGAACAGCTTGTGAGCTGAGAGTGCAATTATTAGATCTAATTGAGCTAACATGAGTGACCGAAATCGCGGTCTCTTCAACAGAGCGGCGGTCTCTTGCCGTTATTCCCCTCTACCTAAGATTTGTTTATGTCAAATGGCAGGCGTTTTGATAGTTATCATTAGCCATTTAGTTGACTTCGAGGCGTTTTGATAGTTATCATTAGCCATTTAGTTGACTTCGGGCTTCACAGAGGGCAGGAGGAACACCACAGTGACAAAAACTCGAGAGTAGGGGGTAAGTCTATCGCACACCCCCCAATTAGATGTGAAACGGGGTCACTGTTTCGTTCCCCCCCCCCTTTCATTCCGATTTCTCCGGGTGAATGTGATTGTCTTTTCAATTTTGTTTCCTTATAGCATCTTGGCTAAGAAAATGTAGGTGCCTTGTTTTGCTAAATAGTTCGTGAATAGTTGGAATCGATTGATTATTCCGGCAAAGAAATTCTGTGAATCATATTTTTACTTAATTAAGTGACTTGCTCACTAGAAATCGGAGTTCTGAGTTTGCGTTAAGTGCGTCGTATTAGTTTTGAAGTGTGGCTTAAAACAGCTGTCTCTTGCTAAACGCATGTTATGCTGGCTAATTTTCGTTCATTTTTCTCATTTATTCCACTCGAACGTTGTCTGCTTTGTTTAGAGTACCTTTGGCGTCAACAACACCTCTCAGTATCAATCCTCTAATCTCTCCCCCAAATCGACCTCCCAAACTGTCCCGTTTAGCCGCACTCGCGAACGGATATGACGTCTCACAGTTTCAGAAACAACATTCCGCAAGCAATGTGTCTTCCGCCAGCTCAAATTTCTCCACCATTCCTTCCACTTCCTGTTCTCCCCCCTCTTCCATTGAATATGTCCGCAGATTCACCTATCCCGACGGAGATACCCACTACGATTGGCTTTCTTGTCCTTTGGCTGAGATGCAGGCGAAAGACCTTCAAGGACCCTCCTCTGGCGGCACCAACCCCGCTTCCAACCTCTCCTCAAAGCCCATTTCTCTTGCTCCCTCTGCCCCTAGGAAGTCATTCCTCGTTTACGATAGTTCCCTGCCATCTGTTAACCTCCCAACGCCCTCTTCCAGTTACCGTCGCCAGTTGACAACCTCCAGAAAGATGCTTCGTTGTGAAGAATGTGGAAAGTACTATGGAAATGAGTATAGTCTACATCATCACATCTGCCTCCGAAGAAAAGATGTCTGGAAGAAGGGAGATGTTCCAACTCAAGTAGTGGAAGGACAATTAACTTACTTCTGTCCAGTTTGCAGTAAGCCCTTCAAGTGGTTGGGGAATCTAACTCGGCATTACTATGTCCACACTGGACAGAGGTTTTTCAAGTGTGATATATGTCACAAGGAATTCTTCTCTGCCTATCAAGTTCGAAGGCACATGAATTCGCATACGGGTCTGAGATTTCAGTGCTCTGTCTGTGAGAAGCCTTTCACTTGCAAATATGCCTGTGCTTGGCACGCGCGACAACACGTTAAAGATGAGACTCAGCAACCCCAACAAACACGAAAGAATTAGTTGTATAATTAACACACTCACTCTTCCTCCCTCCACCTTTAAATTGTACAAAATTTCTGACTGATTTCTTCTTCTTTTTTGTGTATGTTACTTGGTTTCGTTTTGAGTCTTTGGGGAAATAATACTTGACGTACTATGTGGTCGATTTTGGCTCCACTTTTAATGCTGTTACTTTGTGGCCCTTTTGAAAACTGTTGTATCGACTTCGTTTCTTGTAACCTCGCGCTGGTCTTATTAGCATATAAGTGTGTGTGCGTGTGTGCTAGACGTGTTGGGTCTTGCTTAGAATTCCAAGTTCACGCATTGGGTACCGTGTTGTGCTCTATTCAGCACCTTACAATTAATATGCTCAATCATGATTGGCTCGCCACTTAACGACAGAGTGTGCACATGTTATGTTTACCTTTCATTCTGTAGTACAGTGTACTACTGTGTTCTGTGGATAAACAGTCAGTTTTGTCAAAGGGTCCTTTTTATCGACTATTTGCGTGCTGTTTTATAATCACGCATGAAATTAAGTTTAGGTTACTGGCCTAGTTATGTCAACCGAATATTTTTTTATGTTTTAACAGGCTTATTGGTGGCCTGAATTGAATTTGTGGCAAATGATCTAGTGTGTTGTTCCTTCAGTCAAACCTAATAGTGAAGTAGGATTCAATGCTTAATTGCTTAAACTTAAAGAGATTGGCTATTATTCTGTCCAATAGCAGATAACTTATTCACTTTATCGCACTCCATAGCGTTGAAATCGATAAATTCACTTGATGCTTTTCAACAGGTTGTCCAATTGTCAAATGTGCTCTTAGTCAACCACTTCGATTGTATTTAGACGCGAGTTAGAACAAAGCAATGAAAGAAGAATAACACCGTTAATTATTGGCACTGTAAACACAAGTACAGTATTTATCATCTATCAAGCTTCATCCAGCATTATAAAATATGAGTTTGAAGGTTGTATACTACTTGAAAATGCAGACATTTATTTTAAATGCCAGGTGTTTTGTTAATTATCATTAGTCCTGTAGCTGACTTCGGGCTTCACAGAGGAACATCAAAGTCACATAAAGTCGAGATGGGGATCTGAAGAGTGATTCGCAGATGTAAAAGAGACAGACAGACACAAAGGTAGAGAGGAAAAGGTGAGGTGAGTACTGTGTAAGTGGTCGACAGGTAGAAAAAAGGTGAGGTTAGTACTGTGGAAGAAGTCGACAGTAGAGCAAAGGTGAGGTGAGTACTGTGGAAGGGGTCGAATTTGACATACAGTGGGGTGATGGTAGTTTGAAGTGAGAAGTCGAAGAGAAAAGGTAAGATGAGTACTGTTGAAGTGGTCGAATTTACAGTGGGGTCATGGTAGTTTGAAGTCAGAAGTCAATTGCCGGTTTGTAGACTTTGTTGTCGTATAAGTATACGTTGCTCAGAATGCATCACGTGGAGGTAAGTCTATCGCACACCCCATCTGCCAAAATATATTACTTAGTAACTTTAGTTTATTTTTCATGAATGGAGTATTTTTTAAATTCCCTCTACGAAGAACTGGTCTTCAACCTATGGCAACTTAATATCGCTTCAAATGTAGGCAATGCCGTCTAAATAAGTCCTTAGTGTGGAACATCTTACAAATAAAACAACTTGGAACTAAAGTTCACAAAATCAATAAATTGCCTGGAGGGTATAAAAGTGGGTCAAAAATCATCCAGGTTACACCATAATTCTTTCAAGTCCAACATGAAATATGAGATGAATATATCCTGTATTCTATCAACTATCACCCTTTCCCAGGTTTGTCCATCTTTGTTGGATTGCTGGTGTTCGTGCTTCCGTACTGTGGGTCATCACGATTGCTAGCCACCTTCCAATCCATCTGGATTGAACTTCGCTATGCCTCAGACGGTTTGGTCATATGGTATACTGGTCTTTTACACCAGACGGAAAGCTATGATTTCGGACCGAAACACCGCTTTTTAAACCCCAGGAGGTCATATTTTCGACATGAGGTTTTATCAGTCGCCCTCCCCCTGGCGGTGCTAATACAACTTGTCAATTTGGGGGGGG
>UZAE01000504.1:0-22106 GCA_900617975.1 Rodentolepis nana | reverse complement strand
TATATATATATATATATATATATATATATATATGAATTTGACCAAAAATCCAGGGATGGGCTGTGGGGAAATGAATATTGAAACTTGGGAACAATGAATGCTTCATTAAGTAAGTATTCGTGACCCTCACTTTCAAACCCTCCCCCCTTCCTTTATCCCTCATTGATAGATTTTTAAAATGTTTTAAAATCCAATTGTTCAATGCAAAACATGAATTAAAACAAAGAAATGTTCCTATTTGGAGATAGCAACATTAATCGCCCGTTTTGCCATTAGTTTCATGTGTATTTAGCCAGGGCGGTTTAAATAACCAATTCCTTATAGTTATTTTTCCTTACAATATAATTTTAAAATTCTCCGATTTAATGAAGTTAATTCAACCCATTGATAAGTTTACGTAAACCTTCATTTGTTCAATAAGACTTCAAGTTTTACCAAAGTATATACTGTAATGTTTTTAAGCGTTTTTAAATTTGCATTTTCTTAAATTAATGATTTTAAAATGATCAATTTATGTTCCTAAAATATATTTCTTTGAACAAAAACACAAGTATTTATTTGAGGAAATATAAAATTGATCAAAACGACGTTTCGACCAGTTTCGACACTAATAAAAGCAAGTTGCCAATTACAATAAATAAATCTTGTCTTGTTCAAACGCCATCCAGCATACTCGGTCCGAAATATCATTCTGCACTTAAAATTGAAGTTTTGACTACTAATCAAGACGTCTATTTCGTCCCCACGCAATCCAATTGATTTTCAATCATGCAACACTGTGAAAAAAGTCACAATTAGCATTGACTCATTCACCTTTTGCTTCAATATCATTACTCACATGTTGTTCGTATGATTTATATGTATGGTACACTTTGAATAGAAGCTATTGAAATAAATTGTCAGCTCATCTCCTCTCCCTCGTCGTTAAACCAGACGGCTTTGCTGTCGAGTCCTCGTAGAAAATCCACCCTTTCCACTCGCCTTAAATGTTTTGGTTGACTTTTCAATGTGATTTACTAATGATTAATTGGGTGGAATTAAGTCGGTCTCTTTGCTTTGCCTAATGGTTCGATTTAAGCAGACTTATCTATATGTTAGAATACCTTAACACTAAGTAAACCTTAATTGGGCAGATACCACGTAATTTATCATATATAATGTGATCACATTATAAATTTCAAATCCTCTGGAGTAAGTACAAATTTTAAAACGAAATCGTTACATTTTTGTTTTGACTTGTAGGTTTCCGTGAATTGAAAGGAAAATCCATTTTAATCAACAAGATGTCTGTAGTATTACATTTTAACAATAGAAAATATTTCTGGGTGTTAGTTTTTCCTTAACTAACTTAGCCTTCATATAGGTCGTGTCTTGTCCTTCTACTGGTTTAAACAAATACGCTCTTTTCTTTTCACGTATTAAACTTAATCGGATGCCCATTTATTAGTCCGTCTCCAATTTAATGAATATGCATTAATAATTGTAATTTTTCGTATAAGTCAAAAAGAAATAAAAAAGTAAGGAAAGGCGTAGTTGATGAAATAGCTTGTAAGCCCTCAAATTTCCTACTATTCAACAAACTTGCTCCCAGTAGGTAAGGTGAGAATTATCTATTAGCAACTGCATTGGAGCAAAATCGATAAAAGATCTCTTCTTATTTCTATACGTTGCTTTGTTTCTTCATTTATTTTGATTCACTTAATTATTACAACAAACCACCTATGAACAGGTAACTTTCCTATAAATGGTGTGATTTCTAACGTTATTGTCAATTCGCCAGCTTAAATATTTAAGAAATTTACATCGTAGTTTCATACCTAATGCAATATTTCCGAAAGTTAGATATCATTCACATAGACGTATATTGAAATCCGCGCTCCAAATTTAATTTTCAATTCTCATTTAGTCGAGTATAAGTCAGGTACTTTCCTAGGTCAATTTTTAATAAATCGGTTGGTCACCCCGCCTTTGTCCTCTCTTAGAAAGAACATTTAGAATAGTTGCAAATTAAGATGAAATATGTAATCTGCTCGTGTTTACTACGAAATCTAAAATGAAAATACAAACGCCTCTTATCTTGAATAAGCGAGTGGATATTAGATACTCATGTCATTGAATGCGTTTCTCTTTCAGACTAAGATCATTCCGTTCCTAAAGGTATTCAAAAATGTTAAATCCCTGTGCTTAATACCCGCGGCAGGGCAGAACTGCGTTATCCACCTGCTAGTAGGGAACAATAAAAAAGTTGATGGGGTTTGGAAACTTGTAAACTTTCGTGTTCAAATTTAGGTCTTAGTAACTTAGCTCTTCAATTTCATAACTTGAATGCTCATCCTGGAGAAGAAATCTAGATTTTCAAGTATTGACTCCCAGAGTGTTTGATCAGAATATCTTCTATTTATCGTCAAGTCGCTAAACGGATTATTTTAAACAAATAGAGGGCACTGAATTAAACACCTTTAATAATGAGGTTTTCGCATTTTTCTTGACCCTAACATATTTGATAATGAATAAAATCGATAAATCGATAAGGGTTTAAGAGAAGGAACAGTATGGGCAATAGAATGAAAAATATGCAAACCTTGATATAGTTACAGATGAAATCGATATTGAAAAAGAGTTCCTATGAATTTCAAAAGAAGGAATGACTACTTATTATTCGTATATTCTAAAATAGTAATATATCCTTTTAATGGAACTATAGTATTCTGAAGCTCTGTCGTAATGTGCGTAACCATTATGAAATACTCGCAGTGATCGCTATTAATCATACCTTTTTACATGAATCAATGAAATGGCACAATTTCTGTTCTACATTTGCCTGCCATTCTCCACAGTGTAAATGCTTTTATGATAGGTTAAAAAGGCCTCACTCATTAATTAGAAAAGGTAGAAGCCAAACTGTGCTTTTCTATTTTCATTACTGATCGAAAGCGCAATTATACCTGAATGTTAGCAAATATCTTTTAAGAGGTAATCAAGTTGTAGGCGTTATGCAGTAGTTTGTTAAAAGTATATTCCTTTTTTCAAATATAATATGAATTATTTTGTGTAAATTTACATATTATTCAGTCGTACCTGGGCAGTACCTAAACAGCCCAGTGGTCGAATCAGAAGGATGATAATTTTCACTTATAACGAAAAAGGAGATTGTGCTGATTTGGTTGTTATAAAGAGTAGGATTCAGTTTTCAATATCTCAATGTCACAAAGATAGAGTTTCATGATTTTATCACTGAGTCTTTGTGTGATGTGACCTGTTGACTTTCTTTTGAAGACAACATAAACACAATAGAAGAAATGTAATATTTACTGCAAATTTTAAGCGCTTCTTTGTAATGTGCCTTAAGCTAATTTTTTAGGAGATTTTAATACTTTTAAACGACTTTTTACATCTAAAATTGGTTAAAAAGTTTATTGACAATTGTTTTTTTAAAATTCGCTTCTTATCCTTTTGGTCTTACTTCATAAATTTTCACTAGAGTTCTTTGTCGATCGATAAGTTTAAATGCCCAAAATCGTTAATAATCTTCATTAATCTTGACTATATTGCACATTTTTTGAGCAATTGTATTGTATTATTTCAATCATCGTTTGTTCATACTTGCTTGGCTTGTGGGATTTGAAACAGTGACGTTCATCAGTGACATATTTCTTATTCTTAGACGTTATCATGATTCTGCTTTTAACAGAACGGTATTAACGAATTTTTTGTAGGGCTAAACGTATACGACTCAACTCTGATGCCAAGGAGTTTCGGAGGGCGAAAAAGCATAAATAGTTGTCCAAATCTTATAATTAATGTCAAGATGGTCCTTACCGTCATACTATTTCATAAAATTTTATGATGTTTATTACAAATAATCCATGTTTGTATTACATTGGCTAAATACAAAATATCTAAAACCATATGTATTTAAATGATTCTATTAAGTTACTCATTTCACCCACTTGGTTAACGAATGCTTTTGGACGTTTTCGAGCGTCTGGTTCACTTGTGGTCATTTGCTCCTATTATGCATTCAAGATTCATCCATAATATCAAGCCGACATTTCTAACTTAGAGAACGAAATGCGGGCTTCATCTACTCATATTCCACATTTATTTCACACTTCAAAAATTATTCCGACCATTCGACCTGGCATTAAAAATATATTTCCCCAATTTTCGTCAAATTAATCAAATTAATTCTAGATTTGATGTTTTATAAAAACAATTTACCATCTACTATGAGGCTCTTTTAACTGTGCTAATGAAATATTTGAGAAAAGAATAATATCTTGCCTCTTACCATAAGATTTCCTCGTATTAAACTTATCAAAAGTTCAAATCATAAAATTCTTGACCTTTAAATAAACTTCAGACTTTATTAGACTGGGTTAAATTAGTGAACTCTATATCAGAAAAAAAGATTGAATATACGTTTTCTTAATTTATATGCTGTTAATAGCAGTACATTTTGAAATAACAAAATCAAACATTAATATTGTGGCACGATTTGCAATACAGAAATATAGACGTCACTTGAAAGTGGATTTATGTTTTAAAAATAAGGAGTTCCATAACAAGCGCAAAGAATATTCCGTCTAATTAGGCGAACAAGGAAATTTATTTTTTAGAATTGGTTCAGACCGTCGGTCAACAAAGCCGATTTCCGCGTGTGTGAGTTAAAATTCGTCCTTTTTTTCCAGTCGGGTTAAAGCTATGAACTAAAGGTCTGTTAAATGAATATCAAAATTTGTCCCACAGTGTGACTTTCAAGTTTTTTGATTAATTCGACTTCATGAATAAATCGATGATACTTAAGAAGTGTTCAGTTTTTGAAGTCAATTCAATGTAAATTCAATTTTGATTAATTTCAATGAAGATTCTGAGAATTTCTTGTGCTTTTTGCGGTGAAATAGTTCTCCATATCTTTACAAAAAATCAGTGCTCTAACTTGGCAATTGGTATTTTGAAATGCAGACAAAATTGAGACTGCAGTGGCGAATTTTTTAAACCCTCAATTCCAGGGCCGAATTTTCTTTAAACAGCTTGACAATCATTAAAATTTTTAATTAAATCGCACTTCAATGTCAAACTTTGTCATTTTAATTAAAAAACTTTGTCCATTAATTTGGGCGAAAACACTGGTTCCACTTAATTGTTCCGCTCAAGGAGAGATGACTTAAACAATAGTCCTAACTGTAGTACTACGAATGTAATTAATAATAAGGAAATAAAGTTTTTAATACAAATTGAAATGACAAAGTGGGCGTATTTTTCGTGAACTTACTTTGCTTTAGATTAAGTAAACATTCAATGAAATAAATAAATTAATAAATAAATAATCTTAAGCCTAATGTTTAACCTTATATTGTGATGGGTGTATTGATTTGAACTCCGATTATCAGTTTGAAACTTTTCTGATTCGCATTAAACTTGAATCTCCTCCCAGCCATTTCACTTCATTATCAAGTTTTGGGCTAAAATCGTCATTTTTTCTATTAATTAATTTTTTTGTTTCTCTAATTTTTTTGTCATTTCTTTTCTATTAATCACTAATTTCAAGAGTTTCGCATGGCTTGAATTCCGGAACTACATAGTTTCTAATTTTCATGACTCTGTGAGTTAATGAAATCAACACCTAGAGTCAACTGAAAAATTATTTGAAACGAATGCTCGAACATTCAGAAGCATTCTTTTAAACCCATGTGGGGACAAATGTGACTGTGAGGTAATTTGGCTTCCTTTATCCAAAGTTTATTCTTCCCCCCTCACCACCCCCTTCGATTAAATTCAATTTTATAAGAGCGTAGGCGATGATTTGTTATGAAAATTCATGAATTTACGAAAATAGTATTGTCGTACTCAAAAATTCTCTTTAGTATTGGTTATTTCGAAGTTACTAGCTTAAAAGTGTTCAAAAACTCTTTCTCAAAAAAAGATAGACTTACCTCCACGTGGTGCACCCTGAGCAACGTATTCTCATACGGCAAAAAAGTCTATTGACTTCAAAATACCATCACCTCACTCTATGCCATATTCGACTATTTCCACAATATTCACCTCACCTTTGTTCTACCTTCGTGCTTGTCTCTTACATCTTTGAAACACTCTTCTGTTCCCCCCACCTCTCCTGACTTTTTTCACCTTGATGTTCCTTCCCCTTTCTGTGAAGCCTGAAGTCAACTAAAGGGCTTATGATAACCATCATGACGCCTGAAGTCAACTAAAGGGCTAATGATAACTATTTAATGATAACTATCCAAACGTGAAGCCTGAAGTCAACTAAAGGGCTTATGATAACCATCATGACGCCTGCCATTTGATATAAAATAAATAAAATAAGTTTTCCCTCAGTAACTACTTTCCATTTATTAGTCATTAGTTCGTAAGTAACTAGTGAAAAAATGATTAAACTGGGACGTTCAAAGGATTACACTAATCAGTTATCTGATAAAAATTAATATAAATTATTTAAATTATGACGATGTTTAGAAGAAACGTTAACCTTTTCCCAAGACACACTCAGACAAAAGGACAGAGATTATGACATTCAGTTTTTTGACGCTTAAATAAACCTCCCTAGTAAATGTAATCAGATACCTATTTTTTCTAATAAATAGGTTTCAGGTCTAATATTAATTGCATGTTTCAACAATCACTTTAATCTGAGAGACAAAGTAAGTCATCACTTGGAAGTAAAATATCAATATGTGACTAATTTGAGCAAAGATTCAATTCGCAGGGGTATGCGCAGCTTACAGATGCAGTTAGGTCCTCTTTGTTATTAACTAAATATTTCTTTAGATTTTGGAGGAATTTAAGTTATTTTCATCGAATTGTGATGTTTAGAGGCGTAGATTTGAGGTCACTTTGTATTTTAGAAATTTATGAAGTTTATTCCCCCTGTAAAGTATATGAAGTGTGCATCCATAATGACCAATTTTGAAATTTTTCTTTAATTTAAACTTACAGTAGTGGTGCTCTTACGAGCCAGGTATATGACGATCGATTTTTTAAATGACAGTTTGACGAATAACCATTTGTGACCTAATAGGGCAAATGGATCAAATAGAGGACTAATTTCTAATCTCAAGTGTTCTCATTCACGTGCTCCTTCTTCTTTAAGGAAGCAATCCAACATTGCAAATTGGAAAAAAAGTGAGCATTCTGTAAGGATCAGTTGGTACCATGGGTGAGGTGAACTAGCATGAGTGTAAGCTCACAACATTGATATTAGGTCAAAATAAAGCATTTTAAAAAACTTTCTATTATTTTCAGTCGGGTTTCTTCCATTTTCGACAGAAAATTAAACCGAAATTTTGGCTCAAGTATCAAATTTTTTAATTTACCAAAGTCCATTTAAAATGCTCACTGATTTGTATAATTGTTTAATTAATAAAATTTTCAAGGTCTTTATCTATAAATTTCGGTACACAAAGCAGTTAACTAGTTAAAACATCAAGTTTTATCCAATAAGATGAATGAAAAATCACATATAAGCCATGGAGACGAATTTATTCTGTAATTCATTCATAATATTTAACAAAATTACACACGAAAGTCAGTAAAATGTTTCTTGGTGTGGAAGCTCTGCGAATTCAATTTAGGAGTGTATATTTTGACAGGTATTTAGAAATACCTTTTCTGTTTGGAACAGTGGAGTACCAAGAGCGGTTCATGAAAACACTAACCTCTGTTCAATCGTCCAAGAAATTGCAAACGCAATGATAACAGGAGATTAGCAATACTCCCTTAATTCACTCAAAATTACATCAACCATGCAGCATGCAATTTAGCAAATTTTCCTGAAGATCACAGTTTTTTGAATAAGTTATAAGCTTAAAATTATAGATTTTATTCAAGCGAATGGAAAATTTTTCTCACCACATCAGCCAATATAGTTTCTGACAAGATTCAAATAGCCGATGCTAAAATCTGATGAAAATTTATTACACTATAGCAATATTTGAAATTTAATTATCGTGGGAATTACTGTTCTAAAAAGTATTCATATGCTTAATGAAATTACTAAATTAACCCTGCTGATTTTATTTTACTGACAGATTATAAAGTATTTCGACATTTTAGACTAGATAAAATCAATCTTTTGATATGTCATTACCATGCATATAATTAAAATCGGGTAGTGCTTAAGTTAAAATATGCATGAAGAAAAGGACTAATGTTGTGTTCTATGGCTTAAATACTAATTACTTAGTGGCACAATGGTAGCATTCGGATCTGTAAAATCTTTCGAAATCAACGAATAAAGCCAAGATGGACTAACCTTTGTACGAGTATAACGCAGGGGATCATGCGTAATTTCCCTTTTTCCAATTCGAGGGCTATCTATTGTTTCCTTCAATGGATCTAAAAATTAGAATTCATGTCTATGTACCCGCATCCCATCAGATCTCATCACAACTAGCAGTGAGGTTTAAGATCGTAAATAAGTATTAACGATAAAAAGCGATTTGTCATTAGACACTAAACCTCAACAAATCAGTTGCCACTTTCAAAAACCTCAATATCTTACAAGTTTGTTGCATTTCAATTTGCTTAACTATGGTTCAAACTTATACATATATATGTTATTCTTAATCACTCGTTTATGATTTTTTTCTTTGAAATGCAATTCGATAATACTAAAGAAAATAAAAGGATAAAATATCCAATAGGGTATCTTTTATGTTATCAGTATTTTATACACTTTTGCAGTGAAATCTACTGGATGAAAAATAATTTTTTCCTTTAACGCACAAAGTCAATAGCCAACCTCCGGATTGCGGTAAATTCGGATCTGTCAAAATTCTTTTGGCATTTTGAAAGTATTAATATTTTTTGTATATAAGCATTTGTTTAGTCAGTTTGTTCTCCATTTAAGTACATTGTTTGCTTTGGTTATAACTTTCTAAGTGTTAGAAAAAATGGAATTCATATTTAGTTTGAAAATTACCCCGTCTGTTTATGAGCTTTTTAAGGTTTCTTATATAACTTTTTAGTCTAATTTAAAATGACCAATATTGAATATTTAATCATATAATTTCTCTAATTTATGAAGTAATTTTGCTGGTAGTTAAATATTTAGGTTATAGCCGCAACTTATTCATTTTGTCTATTTGGATAGCAAAATTTAACCCTGCTATTCTAAAGCTTACATTTGACTTTGTTTGATTGAAAAGTAAGACACAAACAAAGTTGATGTAAGGTGACTTATTCGGATAAATATGGAGTCGATTAAAGTCATGGCAATGATGTAACCATGCCACTTTCATTAGTTACAAATCTAACCTTTGACCGACTTAATTGCTAAGTAGTAATAGAAACAGGAGTGATCATGTATCGAGATAAGTTTATTTGTTTTTATCATTCATAATTCGTGTTTCAAAAGTTGATTTGAAGAGTTGTTCTTCACAAATTGCACCTCAAGAGCCATGAACACGGAAGAGTTTCAGGGAAATCGGTCCCGAATACTATCAGTACGTATTTTATTTTATAAAATAAAATCATACTAATTAGATTAAGCAGACCAGTTTAGGTCAGCCGATTCTCTTCCATGCCAACGTTGATTAACAGCGATTTCTGCGCTTAGAAGCTCGCTTCTTTGACGAAGTGATGAGGAACTTTCCAGAAAGTGTTCAAAATGTGTTGTAGAGTAACAAAGACTGAAAGAAGCATTTTGAAATTGGCATGTACTCCAATGAGTACATTTTCAAAATAATTATTTCATTTATTTGACCATTTATAAATTCTATTGTTTTCTCATGTAACCCTCTATTTACACTGCCCACTCTCTGATTTGCCATTTTTTAAGAAACGTTTAGAAGTTATTTTAAACGAATGTTATCTTTTAACTGAACAGGGAAATATATATATTGCTCTGTGTGAATGCTAGAATTTCAAATGGGTTCAATCAAACCACAGCAAAAAGTACCCAATAATTATAATTGAATCAAAGGTGAATCATATTTACCGCGAAACTATCATTGACACGGATTTCATTAAAGGAAATTCAATTAAACACATTACTGGTCTCGCCAGCCTCCCATAAGTTGTCTAGTAAAAAGTGGATTGTGATAATTAAAAATCAATAAACTTTCAACTATGCATCTGAAACAACAATGTTGTTCGAAGAATTCTATCGCGAATGGGAATATGGCTAAATCAAAGCAACTAAATGTGATTAAATGTGGACTTTTGACGCATAATATCCACAGTCATTTCACGTCGTATTAAGCCTTTAACCCCTGAATTAATTTTTGAAAAATGGACAAAACCGCACTCAGGCGTGTTTCGCAGCAGACTGATACCGCCGACGTGATGAGTTTTGGTCGTATCAGATGAAGGCTGTGGAGACGCATTGAGCATGTTTCAATCGGCAATAGCCCCTCTGTTACGAGACTAGTGGACTATTGGAGCTTATTTTGACAGGGGACCATACGGTCCCTGCAGGACGTTAAAGGTTTTAATGGATTTACTGAGTTTAGAATTAGTTATTAATTTTCACACAAATCACCCAGAGTTTTGTACAAAAGCGAAGGTGACTACTGTTTTAAATTAAGGATCAAAATATAATTATCCTTCCTTTTGTATTTATATTGAATTTTAAACTTAAATCAAGGGTCCTAGTTATTGTTTCTATTTAATATTTAAAGTTAATATTTTAATGAGAATTGAGCGCGACCTTCAAATTTTAAATTCTGCCATAATCTTTCGGTGGTGATTTAAACGTATGCTTCTCGTTATACTGGAGAGAAATTGAGATCACGGGTCCCTTTTTTAAATATTTGATTTAGGCGAAATTACCTGCTCACCAATTTGTCTTAATTTTTTCTCGTTAACCACATTCCAATTCCCATTCAATTCATAATTTTGTCAATTTTGATTTTACTAGTTACTTAATTGATTGTTCGATTAAAATATTTTTAGTGAAATTAAGCTGAAACCTCACAATGTACAAATTTTAAAGGAAATAATGGAAGTTCACAGTTTTGTTTGTAACATTTCTAATTTTTTTAACACTTAATGTCTCTAATTTGCTTCATTTTAACCTCATCAATTTAAAATGACATAGAAAGGAAAAATTTGTCTTTTTAATACTTCAGAAATATGTAACAATTAAATCCATTCTTTAAATGAAATAAACTACAGCAATATTTATTTCCATTGCATGATATTTTCATCTTTTAAGTAGCCGAAAACAAGTTGATATTTGAAAATAATGACTTGTGCAGGAAATTTGGCAAAAAAAGGTGCAATGCCAGCTTTTTAGCGTAGACAAAGCGGAAATGTCAACAAGTCTACTGGATTGGAGAAAATCGCATTTGCCGACAACAAAAATTTATTTCTAAAAAATCGTGTTAATTTGAAACAGTTGCATTACAATAGTTCATTAAATCAGACTTTAAGTAAAAAAGGCCCATATTCAGTGCTACATTAATCCGGAAGTAGACTGCTTGGAGGTTTGGTGAGATGTAGAGCCACCGCTTCGACTTCGTCAGGTCACCCCCCCCCCCAGCCAAGAGTAATTTCATTAAAAGAAATAATTAATTTCTTTTTACCGCAGGAAATATAATAAATAATAACTTTTCCGACAAGTCATAATTAAATGCAATATTAGATACCGGTAATTGTTACAGTCATTTTGGAAATTGGTCTATATTCCTTTATCTATTTATATTTCTTTAATTACTTTTTTCCGAATTTGTTGCTATTTGATGTATTTATTCATACTATTGACTCCACTGTGAAATCCACGAAGCAGTGTGTTTCACAAACTGAAGACTCGGAGCTTAAATAGTAGTTATTAAATTAAAGAAGAACTTTTCGTTTAAATTATGAGATAACTGCCTGCCTCACCTATATTATACTAGCTTGAAGTTCATCATATTTTGTGCTAGGCCACTCGATCTCCCTTGAATGCTGAATTTGGAATTGCTCCGCAAGACTAACCCTGATATGGGTAGAAATACAAAATTACATCAGAATAAGACAGAATTTCTGACTTCGAGTAAAAGATTGACAAGCACCAATGATGCTGATGGAGGAAATCTCTCTCTCAGAGGTGTAGTAATGGCACTTCGTGCACACAGGCAGAGAGTATGGGCAAATGGTTCATTATTTTGGAAATGTAATTAAGCCAATGTGGACAGTAAGGCGATTGACCGAGGGTGAACATGAAAAGGCAAAAAGATGGAATGATTGATCGGATGGTCTGTTGGGAAGGAATTGTGATTAACCACCGGTTTCGAAGATAAAACCCACTTGAGGTCACCTTTCCAACAAATGATCTTTTCCATTTAATTTTTCTACATCTTGAATTTGGATTTAACGGGTTGACACACATTTATCCAAAAGATCACGAAATGGACTTTAGACTCCTATCGTCTTGCTACGAAGGCGCCTACAAATATTGCAATATACCTTCTATGAAATCCAGTCGTTCGAGAAAGTTCCATTCAAAGTTTGCTCTTGATGCTAAAATTGGGCAGCAATTAAGAAATTGAAAGCTTAAATACTTGTTTCCCAAAAGCAAATTGTCGATAGTCTTTTATTGTGCATTAAATCTCTGTGAAACTTACTTTACAAGTACCTATGAAGTTTATTTTCAGACTGAATCTTTTTCTCTCTGGACTAATTAGCTAATGATTTGGCTAATTTCGTTTTGCAATGGTTCTAAGACATTGGAATATTTACTTTGTATAAGGCCTGATAAAGTAGGCTTTTTAAACAGGTAAAAGACAACTTTCTCGGACGTTCTAATCGGACTTTTAGAGAGGGAATTTTAGTATGACTGGTGCATTTAGCAGTGCCAAAAATCCTAACGCATGGCAGGTGACCCTTCCAGACCTTGCAAAGTGCGATTATGTAATGCAATTCAGCCTCAAGACGATTTCGAATTTGAATAATCTTTTTTTTGTGAACTACGTGAGTGTTGAAATTTTGGATTCTCATTTTAATTCAGTGGGCCAATATCATCCCTCCCCTCTCCCTTCCTCTATTAAATCAGTAATTTTTCTTCTATTTCGAAAATCCCCAACTTAACTCGTTCTGTGCACTGCTCCATCCTCAAACTAACCTTCTTGAACTAAAGTGTGGAGTAGAAGATGAGTAAAATGTCAATGAATTGTACACATTCAGCCTTAAAAATTTATCCACATGGCTTTGAAGCCAAGTTACGACTGCATTCCCTTGAAAATTTTCGATCAACAAATTTGCTAAGGAGGAAGAGTATTATGAATTGCCCCAATTAAAGGTCATATAGTCTCTGTCTGAACCGTTTCATTTAAGGAATCATTGATTCAAGTAGACCACGTAAAAGCGACATCTGTAAATAGCAATGACATCCGAATATAAGTAGTATATGAAAAATAAAAATAACAACGACAATTTTTGACCTACAGCATCATTTATCGTGTAATATCGAATTTTATTGGTGTTTTCTTCGACGAACAGAGGAAAAATCACTCCCAAGTATCTTCCTTTAGAAAATTTGCAGTGGGGGTTATTGACTCCATCACCATCTGAGAACACTGATATAAGAGGGAAAATTCTATTGGGTGGGCAACTAAGTCATTGTCGTTTTTGTTGACGGATTCACTCTATACTTTCTTTTGTTTTGTTAACGTGGCCAGAGCATCTAACCTATATTTTTTTCTTACTGTATGGGCTTCTAGGTTAATTAGTAAAAAATTTTTTTGTTTAGTTCTTTAGTTTTGTTTTTATCCCAATTTAAAAATGAAAGAACAGGACGTGCACTTCCGACACATTTTATTGTATTACTTCCGAAAAGGCAAGAACGCATCGCAAGCACAAAAGAAGTTATGTGCCGTATATGGAGATGAAGCCGTGAGGAAGAAAGGCAGTGTCGAAATTGGTTTGAAAGATTTCGTTCCGGTGATTTTTCACTGAAAGATTCACAACGATCTGGCCGCCCAGTCGAAGTGGATGACACCCATATCAAGGCCATTATCAAATCGTCACAGCACAACACGAGATATTGCAGAGAAGCTCAATGTGTCGCATACATGCATTGAAAAAAAAAATTAAAAACCCTTGGTTATGTCAAGAAACTTGATTTATGGATCCCTCGCCAGTTAAAGGAAATTCATTTGACGCAACGGATTAGCATCTGTGATTCGCCGCTACTGAAACGCAATGAGAATGATCCATTTCCGAGGAAGAACCTAGTTACTGGTGACGAAAAGTGGATAGTTTATAACAATGTTACTCGCAAGAGATCATGGGTGAAGCAAGATCAACCAGCCCAAACAGTATCAAAAGCAAAGATTCACCAAAAAAAGATTATGCTGTCAGTCTGGTGGGGGGATCACAAAGGAATTTTGTATATTGAACTCATGCCGCAGAAACAAACGATAAATTCAAATGTGTATGTTGAAGAACTGGAAAAACTGAAGGATGCAATTGAAGATAAGCGGCCGGCATTATCAAATCGGAAGGGTGTTGTTTTCCATCATGATAACCCAAGGCCCCACACATCTTTGGTTACTCGGCAAAAATTATTGGAACTGGGTTGGGATGTTTTGTCACACCCACCATATAGCCCTGACCTTGCGCCTTCGGATTACCATTTGTTTCGTTCCATGCAAAACTCTTTAAATGGTAAAATTTTTAACAACGCGGATGATGTCGGATCACAATTAATTCAGTTTTTTAATAGCAAAGACCAGACATTTTACGACCGGGGAATTTTTACTCTGCCAGAACGATGGAAAAAGGTCATCGACAAGAACGGCCAATATCTAATTGAACAAAGTTATATTTTTAAACAAAAATTCCAAATTTGCCTTCTTATTTGAAATCGGCAATGACTTAGTTGCCCACCCAATACATGCCGGAAACGCAATCAAACTTCTATTTCAAATGGCTACACAGAGCGCATTTACTAAAATATACTTTAATCACCAAAGATTCAGACTTCACTTGCAACCGTCTGAAATTATAAAATAGGCACCATGAGCCTAATCGACAAAAGGAAAGAGGTCTGGCAACGTGTGAACATGATGAGCAGAGATTGCATTCGAGAGAAGTTAGGGCCAAGATCTGACTGAAAGTGAAGTGTTCGATGGCTCATCGCAAGGTGCTCCATTGGTCTAAATTTCAGCCTTCAGGATCTGTTGTACTTCTGCGCTCATATCCATGATATCCCAAATATATTTTTAGTACTGAATTAAAACAAACTACTAATTATACTATTTCATTAAATTTTTTTCTAATGGCCGAAACCTACCGGATGGAAAATTGCTAAACTAGTTGTATTCATTCTGTATTTCGAAATTATTTCGGCTCCTGCATGTGATATTGATGCTAGGCATTGGGAGATGTGAATGAAATGAAGTTTTAAGCAAGAAATTGTATTTTCAATCAAATGCATCACTTAATTACCTCCACCCAAACTTAAGCCCACACCCAAGGTACGGTCGGGTGCGCTTCGGTCATATCTTGTCATCACAGAACAAGTGATCACCCCATTCGAGTCGCCTCCACCTCGCTTTATCCATCAGTTTATTTGATGGGCGTCGACTGCTTCCTGACTCATTTTGGGCCTTTGATTCTTCATGTCACCATAATTATACAACTCCCCTCTCGGAGGGCATTCATATATTAGGGTGGGACAGTTGTTGAGGCAATGTACGCTATTGACTCTCTCTCTCCTCCTTGAAGCCTCTGAAAGTGGCCAGATGTCACTTATTTTTCCGCCTTTGATATCGCCGCTTCCGTTTTTAGCCAAACATGACTTTAGATTACAGTGTGTTATGAGCTAACTATGACTAAGTGAACGCACTTGTTAATGTGACTAGGCAGCCGAAATTCAGCCATCACTTGGCCGAGGTTTCCACCATGAAGTGAATATCCCAGTTAACTCTGTTGCGGCACACAGTTGATACCTACCTTGGTAACCATAAAGCCAGGATTTGCACCCACCCCAACTTCCGATCAACATAATTTAAGCAAACGGGACAGTGGATACGTACCTATATTTGGCTGATGAGAGGAGTCACATCGTTTAGAGCTTTTTTCAACATGGCATGCGTTTTGAATAGTTATCATTAGCTATTTAGCTGACTTCGGTCCTCATAGAGGCTTCTAATGAGTCCAAGGTCATTTTCAATATAGGATGAAGAATATGTATGTAGTGAAGGGGCTTTGCTGACTAATTGGATAATTATATATTTGAAGATACTTCTCAAATTGAGAACTATTTTTTCCATTAACGTTACAGCTACCGTGTCCAAATGAAAGTTTCACTTTCAATTTCTAACTGAATTTACATTAAGGCTCGTAAATTTATGAAGCCAGAAAGTGATTATCAATCCAACCTCAAAGGTTCGCACCTCAACAGCAATAGCGATTAGTCGTTTCGAGTTTGGTACTGCCGAAGTAACTGTAACACATAGCCTGAAAGTCTTTTTCAATCACAAAATTACGGAGAACAAACCTGTCCTTTTCGAGAAATGCACCCGACCGCACTCACACGCATGTCTCACAGCGGACTGTTACCTCCGACGTGAGGGAGTTTTGGTGATGTATCAGGTGAAGGCTATAGGGACGTATTGAACAGATTGCAAATGGCAATAGCGCCTTCTATTACGAAAGAGGACCGTACGATTCTAAGGGTGTTAAAGGGTTAATTTACTCAGAGTTGAATATCAAGGAATAGAAGGTAGACGAACATTTAATGTCAAAATGGGAAATTGGCACTAACTTTCCCCTATTTCGCTCAAAATGTACAATTCACTCCACCCTATGTGCACGTTTCTTTTTAAAATCATTTTCATCTTCCAACAAATTTTCAGTTACCAAAGAAAAGGGTCAATTGGGTTTGTTCTTAAAAATGCCTCCAAGGATACAAGGAGTTCGCATTAAATAAATAGTCAAATTTTAATTCCGATTTTGTATTTTATCCATTAGTCATGAAAATCATAAAATTCCATTGATGGGTAGACAAAACGGTCTCCCATATCCCCTCCATTCTTTGCGGTAGCATTAAGAGTCGTTGTCATCAAACCAATAAAATTGAGGGCTGTGCATGCGTAATAAAAGTGTTTATTAGGGGGGTAATAATGTCCTTTAATGTCGAACGGCGGTGAAGATCAAATAGACTTTTGTGTTGTCCTCAGGAGCGAAACTGTTTGTGACCTTGAAAGTTAAAAGCATGTACTTTATTGTGCATGAGTCGGTCGATTCAATGACTATGAAGACGAGTTAGTTCAAAGTCACATATCATTTTGGGCACTCGGTCATCCTAACAGCCCTTTATAACCAAGTGCACAGTATTTATGTTGCAGAAGATTTAAGAGGTGTGACCTTTGATTGATTTAAGTATGAATCTAATAGAATTGGAGGCCACTTGTATAGGCCAGAGTGTTTGAAAAAGGCAACGAGTGAGCACGTGAGGGGATTTCGGGAGAAAGGAGTGGACACATTTGTTTGTTTCTCCAGCATTTCATGCAACTGCCTTTAATGCAATTCTAATTGAGAAAGAAGCAGACTCGACAAACGAAACCTTCTCTGTTACTTATCGTCCAGCAGTTCATATCGAATAGGAAGGCAATCACGAGTGGGTCGAGATGAAGCGACTTCAGGCATTGAGGATTCTATAAAATGTCTGAGATTCGTTACTTTTATGCCGGTTTTATATCATCATTAGTTATCCTAATTGGAACTGCGGTGGGAAGTGCTTTCGGAGGGTCAGGCCTAAGTAGAGCTTAGGAAGAAAATCATAAAGGACTCTAGGGAACAGTGGAAGTAGATGTGCGGAAAAAAGTAGAAGTCATTTAGCTTCCGCTACTGTTGCGAGAACCTTTATTTTCGCTGATTAGACCTCAAACATTTTGTCCATAATTGAATAATCTACTCCATTGTGGAATTGAAGGGCAATTTAGTCTAGGTACTGTAATATTGCTATATTAGGAAAGTATTATGCCTTCACTACCTAATTAACCACAAAACAGCCCCAATCTCAAAACTTGAGAATTGTTAAATGTGAAGTAACTTCAAAAACAATTTAGTAAAGCTTAGGTGAAACATCAACTAGTTCCACAAATATGGTTTTATTTTGGCAGTCTCAACGCCATGATTGCCAAGATGGTATTTCGTCATGTATTTCTATTGAGTTTTAAACTATTTTCAAGGTCAATTACGCAATTTTCAGCCAGAAATAAATAGATACTTAAAAGCTGTGTTCAATAATTTCTCTCCAAAGATGTGCTAAATGTTTGCTCTCGTAAAAATAAAAACATTTAGGCAGTTCTTTAATGTCTTAAAATTTGGGCAGAATTTCAATTCCGATCCTCTCAAAAAGCGGACTGCAGAGACTAATTTGATTATGTCGGGTAAATTAAACCTATTTTCACCTTTTTTGGTAGTGTAATAAACTCACTGACAGGGCAGTTTGAGGTCATAGAGTCGATTACTTTTTACGGGGTCAATTTTATCAAGGTCAATCAATTTACTCTAACTCTTTATCCATTTAAGACAGCAGACCCTCAGCTAAGCTACAAGTTAAACGGAATTTGAGAAATAAGACGTCAATTCTTACTTGACTAGACACAAGTCTCCACAAAGTCTTATTTTCAGCACAACGAAATGTTTATTTGGTACAGCAGATAGATGAAAAACGTGCACGCAGACTAATATTCAAGTAAATGCGAGGTGAGGCACTCCTGATTGTGAGTTTTCACGGCAAAATAGCTTTAGATTTTTGTTGCACTTGCAGAATGGCCTCTTACGGACTTTTGCTAGTGCCTTAAAGATGGGTTTTGTGTGAATTATCGCCAAACAGTCACATGCTTAACAGCTCCTTGTTAGTGTTCGTTTTCGTCTCATTCAGAGTTGATTAGCCAGCACGATGAAGTAGACGTTCTTTTACTCTCTCTCTCTCTCTCTCTCTCTCACTCTCTCTCCCCCTCTCCTCTGGTGGTCGAAGAGTGGTCAATAACTGCAAGTTCATGTCTGTCGGATGAAGAAGAGATCACGAATTTGACAAAATCTACATTATGAACAGCATGAACTTATGACTAAATAATGCTTTATCACCAGCAGTACCTATAAACAATTTCGCTTTGGAAACCAAATTATTATTTTTATGCATGATGTTGCCAAATGGATGACTGCACACCTGAGCGCTTGAAGTATTGAAAGAAAGAAATTTTTATGGTTTTTTTCATGATTTTAAATTGGAGATATTCGGAACTAGCTGTCTAGTTAATTTACCTGAATGGCTATTTTCTCTCACCACTTAATCATCTTTTCTTTCATGTCTTGCAATAAGTATCCAATTTGCTACTCATTTTTCGCAGTATATTTTAACTAAAAATGTATTGTGATTGTCAAGGAACCCCTGTTAACACTCTACTTTCTGTACATAGAAGGGAATAAATTGCCATTAATATTCCACTGAAGCTGAATTAATGGCCACTCTGATTTATAAAGAGACGCATCACAACTTGAACGCTTGCCATTTATTTCTATTTAAGTGAAGAAATTCTTCTTCGCTTTGAGCCAAGAGTAAAATTTGCCACTAAATATTCAAATTTTCCACTAAGTTAGTGAAAGGCGCTTCTTGTAAAAATAGGGCATATTGGAGATAATAAGATTTTCTCATAAAAACCTTTTTATCAGAACCCATTAAACCGGCGCCAATGAGCGTTTTTTTTTCAATTTAGCGTGAGAGATTCATTATTTTGAAGATAACCGTAGAGAATGCAATTTGAAAGGATTTTAAATTGCTTTAAATTTTGTGCAAAATCCTGTAAAGGTCAATATATCGGCATTTATAATCATAACGTAGTTCCTTTCACGAAATTTATATTGATTTTCTAAACTTCTCATGAAACTCAACTGGAATTTGTGTTTATGGTATAAAATTTGAGTTGGGCTCTAGTTCGTTTTCTATTTTTCTGCTTTCCCTAAATTTTTATTGTTTATGATGATTTAAAAAATGCTCAGATCCTACAAGTTAATTTGATAAGAACCATTTCAGTTGTTTAAGAATCGTTGGATATTTTCCCTATTCAGTTAAGATTCAGTCAAAGTTAACTCCCCTCTAAAACACCACTTCTACTTCTAGGTGGAATTTATTTCAATTATTTTTGAAGGTGAGGCATTTTTGCCAATATTTAATCAGCGAAAAGTAACTACACACAGAGGGCAGTAAAAACGCAAATATTGCCTACGGAAAGGACTCGAATAGTGGTAGAATTTAAAGTCGAAACCTTAAAGGAGTCTTTGAATATTTAATCTTTGGCTGTAGATGGGGTGGGTGTTACTACTTAGGTATAGTTCGCACTTCTTTGTCCAATGTTTAATGTTTGAACTTGTAAGCTACTCATGTTTCCTAAATAAGTTCATATTTGCAATGTGTAATGATTTTTTACTAAATTATAAATGTAAGTTATTGGCGTATGAAATGCGTAATCATCAGAACTTCAGAATTAAAAAAAAACCTTTGGAGTTAATAGCGCAGAATTAAATGGGGTTTAATGAAACCCGACTCTTAATAACTTCTCACTTTAGTAGTATTATTGAACCAAATTTAAATGACGCATAATATGTAATGCTTAACTGGAAATGTTTACTTGAAGTTAAGCTGATGAGTTACTAAAATTAAAAATATTTTCTACTGAGTAATTTAAGTAGACATTTTGTTATGGGTCTAAATTTATGCAATGGAATATGATTTAAGTATCATTGAATAAATTTCAAACGCCTATATTCTAACGTGCTAGTGAGAGTTGGAGCTTAATTAATTGAAAAGAAATAAACGTTTTTTTATTAACAACAAGCAAGTGCTTGTGATTTTTTAGGCTGAGTGTAATATAAATCATTTTTTACATTCAAAATTCAACTTAATGTGACTGATCTTTTCGTCTAAAATTGCTCCCAATAGATCATAGAAATCTCTTATTTCCAATCATTACCCGTTAATATTCACTTTGTAAATTAGCCCACATAGTTAGGGCTCTAAAATTAACGAGCACCATTCATTGGTGTACTTTAGTATACTTATTGGTGGTTCCTCAGATATAAGTATCGAGTTGATTGGGCTACCTATTTCATGACTCATCTTGTTTAGATCACTGCTCGACATTTTCGTAACAATAACAGTAGCATTTTAGCAACAATAATGGTAGGGCTTACTGAGAATTGCGCCATCTTTTTCTAATCCAGATATTCAGAAATCCAGCATTTAAATTTTCCAGTTGAAAGCTCTAGTACTTTGAATATCCACTTGTTAACTACTCCCAATTGAAACGCCAATAACTCTGTCATTATATAGACTCGCTATTGATTGACATTTAGTGAATTATAAGCAGAGTGTGCATAAAATGAAATCATGGGAATCTGAAGATTGACTCCCACCATTTAGAGAACCGGAATTTAGAGCGCAATCATTTCAGAATTCTCCAACAGTATGAATTTTCTAAATTTAGTTAATTTGAATGTTAATGTAAGTTCCTTTCAAATAGGCAACTTGCTCAATAAAATTTTAATCGAGCGATCAAATTCCAACTACATTTGACAGTATCAAAAAAATTTTAAAAAATAGAAAATCAAATTGTCAAATTAAAATTCAAAAAATAATCTTTGAATTCAATATTACGATTTCGCACGATTTTTTAAATTTTAGCAAAGGAAATAAAGATGGGAATCATGAATAAAACGGCAAATGTCGATTCGCTTTATCTTACTTGTAGGATAATTACATTTTTAAGTTTCTAAAGGAAACAATTTAAAAGGTTCTCCTGATAAATACCTATTGCATTTGGCAACTATTATTGTGTACAAGCGTTCTAATTACTTGAATAAACTATCAACAAATTATGTCAATTAAATGGAAGCAGAGTCTGTGGAGCAGTCATAACACTGTTTCCTGCTCGAATGTTCCTCTGCTTCGCTTCCTGGAGCTACGTCCTAGAACCATTTACATCAAATGACGGGCTTTATGGTAGTTATCATTAGCCTTTTTGTGGACTTCGGGCTTCACAGAGGAGGGGAACATCTGTGTCACAAAAGTCGATGAAGGGGGGGGGAGGGAAGAAGAGTGATTCACATGTGTAAAAGAGACAGACAGACACAAAGGTAGAGAAAAAGGT
>UZAE01000503.1:0-22135 GCA_900617975.1 Rodentolepis nana | reverse complement strand
GCAAAAAAAGTCTATTAACCGACAGTTGACTTCTCACTTCTAACTACCCTCACCCCACTGTCATATTCCACTACTTCCACAGTAATCACCTCACCTTTTTCTGCCTTTGTGCCTGTTTCTTTAACATCTTTGAAACACTTCTGTCCCCTCCTCCCCCAACCTCTCGCCTTTTTCACTTTGACATTCCTTCCCCATTCATAACGCCTGCCATTTGATATAAATAATTTATGACTAAACTTGGATTAACGAGACATCAGATTGACTCACCTAAGAAGTTGTCTAAGGTCAATCTAACCGCCCTCATATCAACATTAAACTACTGAACATTTTGATCGTTTAAAATTATTCACTTACCTTGAACTTCGGGGTTACGAATAACAGTTCCTATTCGTTCCAATGCTTGAGCTCCAGCCTTCTTCAGACTCTCCTGAGAGTCAACAAGAACCTTGAGGATACGAGGCACGATTTGTGGTAGACAGGCAGAGAGCTGTTTGGGTGCACAACTGGTCATAGTTCCAAGCACTTCAACAGCCTCTGAAACGAAGAAGGTAGAAATTATTGCAAACGGCAAAGTAAACTACAACTGTAGTATTTAACCACAAAAGATATCAGTAAAGGATAAGTATGTATGGTTTGAAGTATCACTTATTTTAATCGGGTTGAACTTTTGAATGGATGTAAACTTTTTGCCTTCAGCCTTTTCAATATATATATGAAAAACAGTCTCGCTACTGAATGGATGCACTCAGCCACTCTTTGAAGTGTGATTTAAACTGCTCTAGAAGAGATTTTCCGCCACATCAAGCTTTATGGAAAGCACCTTAATACTGAAAAAACTCCAGTTACCAGTAGTTAACATTTTTGGCATGCAGTAACCGGTAACATTTGTGCTTTTTCAAGTAACGAAAACAAAACTCACGGCACTTAGTTCTCCAGGGATTTTCCTCATCAATTACCTTCAAGAGAATCGGAAGAATGAGTTTGATACCGTGAGCGCTGAGTTTGCTCATAACTGCTCGACTAGTCACGGAAGCCGCCTACAAGGGAAGTAGAGAAGTGTGTTACAAATTGGTAACCACCACAGCTTAGTCATAGGAGAATTCAGTCAAAAACTCACAAACACCATGCAAATTAATATAACTATTTACTCCTACCTAATAAGAAAAGATGTAAACTAAAAGTCATTTGGGTATTTTCGAATAAGTTATAGGGGAAGTGTTTAAGAGTTAACGTCCCACTACAGATGCAGAACAGGAATTGTTAAGATGTCATCTTAACAAAGCGCCATCACCAATCTTTCACAAATTAAGACCGAATTTTATCCCTTTGAGCTATATTAGTAATATTGAATATAACCACTAAAATTGCTGCGCAATTACGCTTATCATATATTATTCCAAACCAAACTTCAAACCTTGATTACATGGATCCGAAATTTCGAATAATAAAGAAACTTATGAACTCACATCTCGAACACCGGCATTATTATCGCCAAAACAACTGAGCAATTGAGGAATGACTTTCACAATGTAGGGCTCGAACAATCGACCTAGAGCGAGAGACAGCCGTTCAAATGCAAAGAGAGAACCTAAAAAGGGGGTAACAGTTGTATTTGCAAGATGCGACAGCAAGTGTTACGCCAGGAGTCAACATACTTTCCCTAAACTTGGCATTCTTATCATCTAGACTAGCCAAAAGACGATCAATGATGCCGCGCTGTTTGAGAGCAGAAATACCGATGCCGTGGATGATACCAGCCAGAGCATAGGCAGCGCCACGACGTTCTGGATAACTGAGAGAAGAGAAGAGGGTACTCATGAGACGAGGAAATACTTTCTCCAACTGTTCTGCGGGTATTTTAGGGGCGAGAGGTGCAAGAGCATCTTCCACTGCCTTTTGAACCTACCAAATGCAATATATGAGGTAATAGTAAGAACAACAAAAGATTACGCATTGATAGAGAATGAGCATTAAAGTATAACTTTCATAAGAAGTTATATGCAATATGCACGTTTTTTATTCCAAAATAAATATAATAATTAAAGCATTATTCTACAAAAAAATAATTTTCAGAAACCCTTAAAGTTATTGATAAAGTCCTTGGAAGAGGAAAATTACCTAAATCCACTAAGGTGAGTGTAACGCTCGCCTTGGGGTGAGAGAATCCTGAAATAATTCTAATGATAAATTCTTGCGTCAAATAGAATTTACAATGATTGGCATCGATTTCGTGGGTCCTAGATCGGCACACCGATTATTGCTTTCTACCATGAATTAAGAACTGTGAAAGAACATTTTTACGCTAGTCAAGAAGCTAGTAGGTCTGACCATTCACTTCACCGGATGTCAAACAAAGTACATCAGAGGGAGGGGGGGGGGGGGGGGGGGTTATAAAGAGCCTTTTATTAGAGCACGAGGAAAACATACTGGAGCTTCTCTCGTGAGAAAATAACCTTTCCTTAGTTCGCCTTGTTAAGCAATGCAGTTGGCGTTCACATCACTAGATGTGCACCGTTAAGCACTGCTCTTGTGGTCTCAAAATTTGACAGAAGAGTAGATTTGCTACTGCGTAGCACTTAAAGCGTTTCCTTAATTCCAAAACTTAATCTTACTTATATTTTGGGGGGTAAATAGAGAAACCATAACACAATAATGGCTCTGGATTCTACCATGGCACGTAGTAGCCAAGTTGAATAAAAGAATTAGCATAATGGAAAAATTTACCGTTTGCAGTTTATTTTGTATGAAATCTTGAAGACTCAAACTGGTTGACTTGGCCCGATATAGAGTGATTTAAGTATAGCCAAACTCATTCAAAACAAGACTTAGATTAACTTCTATTCACGCTTTGACATCCAGAAGAATGCTAGGTTATGCTGCCTTAAAAGGTGAGTAAAATCAAACCTTGGAGACATCTGCAAAGCAGGATCATCTTGCCTTTTTAAGCATTGGAATGGAAATTTGAGTTGATGCCAAGACCGTTCATCGTGATTGAAAAATTAGGCAATAAGCACCAGATATCGTAGAAAAGAATATACACCACTTTTCAGGAGAAGAACTATAAGGCTTGAGTTTAGGAATTCGCACTAACCATTTTAAAATTATTATTTAACCGAATCAAATGAAGCTGGACACTTTGGCACCTCGACATTGCCCCTAAAACATCGTTTTACCCCCCCCCCCTGCGATTCTCCCATTTGTTTGACGCTCCAGAAAACAGTTTCAGTTGCTTTTCACATTCTAAATTTTCAATTTGGGTGTTTTATGGGTGATCAAAAATAATAAGTTGAATATGAGAAGCCACAGTCTATCACGATTTTAAGCAAGTAAAATGTTCAAACTCCTTCAAGTATGAGGATAGAAACAACTTTAAGAAATGCAGCTATAAATTCATCAAAAAATTCCCCTCTCCCCTTATACTTACCACATCAGCAGGAAAACTAACAGCTGAGAGTAGTTTATTGAAAATGCTCATCACACGGGGATCGTCCTTTTCCAAGAACTTCGCCAAAGATCCCAGTAGAACCACAACTGACTGTCGTACCATATCCAATTCCGCCACATTCGGTGCCTTGTTTAAAAAGGCCTCTAAGATGGTCAGTAGCTGTTGCAGATTCGTCTGCAAAGGAATAGCAAACGGAAATAATCACTAAGGAACTGAAATATAAGGTGAGCAGTAACATGTAGAGAGGGGAACACCTACAACACCATAATTCTGCGTAGCCGCCAAACCAGCTCTAAGTAGAGCACATCGAACCTCTTCCTGTGGATCATGAAGACCTTCATCGACGAGGAATTGGAAGATTTTGCCCAACCAAGCTCCGGCTTTAGGCGATGGCTGTTGATTTGCAACGTTGTTATCAATAGTGGAAGAGAGGTTCTCACGATCTGAAGCGAGGTAGTAGCCAGGAGTGCGTGAGCAGCTGACAACTGCCTCAAGAGCTCGTGCCATTCCAACTCGCTGTTTGGTATACTTTGGTGGGACCTGTTTAATGGGCTTTCCATGGACATCCGTTTTCGGTTGAGGTTTCTAGAAAGTATGGATTGCCATTCAGAATAGTGCCAATTTGCATAATTTATTTCTTTTAAATTCTATTCAGAAGTGGAAGATTCTGCAATCAATGCATTTATATTCAGGATGTGAGCTAAACTACGCTAAAATGCCTTTTTAAAATAAGAAATAATAGGAAGAGACAAGCAAGAAACCATAACTCAATGCAATTTCGTATATCCAAAGGTAGTTAGAGGATGCTGCACACACTTCTCTTTGGAAAGTCTGACAACAATCCATTTGGTTTCAAGTTATTGTTCCAGTAGCAATCACGGATTATAGATGGATCGGGGTATTTGGTGGAGCCACCAAAGTGGTGTTATGAGAAAATTAAGAAAGTCTTTCCGAACTTTGTCACCTAACGACTATTTAACCCAAAATGAATAATGATACTACCATCCAATTTCCTAAACTTAGTCAAGTCGATTGAAACACTTCCAAACAACCATGTAAAAGAGAATAGAGTGAGATTAAAATTCAAATGAATGTAAACCTTGACTGCTGCAAATTAATGTCCTCTGCAATTTAACTCACTTACCTTGAGTGCAAAGCTCTTACCAAAATTACTTCTGTTATGGTAATAATTTGGTTTGAAGTCTGAAAGTGCACCAAATATGTTTAGTGGAAGACCATGGTATACCTATCCAAGCTTTACATTCGATACTAACCTATCTTAAATGAACTCCATAAAATGTTACTTTTCTCTGACTGACGTTTTATTTCCTTTAACTATCAAAAGTCTGTACGGAAAAGCATTTTTTAACATTCATTTTTGGTAAAATTTTCCATTATTATTTTGATTTAACCAATGCGGCTAGACATCTCGCCTAATAGATGTAATGATGGGTGTCGAACTGGTGATTTCTAAATTTGCAAGTAAGCACGTTAATTGGCACGACAGTGGTGCTGTCAACAGAGAACGTATATATATTGTGTACCTCTATAAGACAGCAGTAAATATTCAACCAGTAATCAAGAACATGGTTAATCGATTCCTGCGGTTTCCCATTAAGACATCTCTGGAGAGCACTTGCAGCTGCTTGTTGAACATCCGGAGCTTTTTGTAAGCACTCCAGCAGAAGACGTGTAGCAAGTGCAGTCGAAGGCAACGTATAGGGATTTTTGGGATGATTAAGGAGAGTAAATCGTTTAAGCTTCTTCTGTGCATCGTTATCACCATCATTCTCGTTCTCCTCAGATGAGACAGTGTCAACGACCTCAGACGACTCGCAATTCTCCTCAAAACCGACAGTAGTCCAGAGTCTATCAGAGTCAATAGCGACCTCTAAGAAGGGGTCACATCGTGAAATGAAGAGTCTTAGTTGAGAGTTGGCAATTACACTGAGAGTAGGCCAGTTAGAGGGATCGGCTATGCTCTTATCCATTTTTAGGAGTCCATCGCCAAGGGCTTTGGTAGCATCGGCTTGCAAGGCTGCACGCTTCTTTTTCTTCTTCTGGGCCTTATTTAGGTTTCCACCTGCAGATTTGGTGACTTTGTTGGCTGTGGTGGTGGAAGCAGCGTCAGCTTCAGACGATTGCAGCTGCTCCTCTGCCAGTTCTTCGTTTTCATTATTCTCAGCACTAGTAGTAGTACTTTGTGGAGAGAAAGTAAGTGTGAAGAGATCGGGGAAGTGATTAGCAAAGTTAATCATAGCCTAAAATGAAAATGAAATACAGCTATATTGAATACGAATATTAAATAACACGCCTTATTTGAATTGAATTAATTTTGTATCCTGCCCCAAATTTAGGACACAAATATGATCTGGAAACCCACCCCCTTTGTTCTAGTGGTGGTGATGCTATGAACGTCCGGGCGTTAGACCTGTCTTCATCATGAGCAGAAACAAATACGAAAAAGGCTGAAAATGTTAGCGCAGCGTTTTTCCCTTAATAATTTTAGAATTCACTCAAGGCAGTAGCCATTTCCTCTCTATACCAACAATAATAAATTCGTCTTCCTTATCTCCTGTACCAATGATTTTAAACAGTTCGCAGTAATAAATTAAAAGAGGGTACTTTTACTTAAAACCATTGGCACACTTCGAAATTGAGCAACTTTTAGCTAATGCTAACAAATTTCTATTTGTCAATCAAAGAATAAAAGGTTATAAAGAAAATGATCTCGTTAATAAGCTCTGGAAGCCAGAAGCCATAACCCAGCATTTGAACTTTGGAAAGTGGGAAAATCAAAATGTGGATAATTTGATAACTCCAGAATTTAAATGAAGGAAGATTCTTGATGTCCTGTCTCCATTCTCCAGTTATCCCAACCCCTCTTTAATTCAACCTTAATTGAACACTACGGATCCCCATATTTATGAAGTCCCGTTATCTAAAGCTATACTTATTTGCCTGGTCATGGTTCTTAGAATATTAGATTATAAAGCTAGGATACTTCTGGCTGTAGTTAGCAAGGAGTTATACGTGCTCTAACAAAATAAAATTTGTATGAACCATCAAAAGAATGAAAACCTAGTAAAAAACTCACCGTGAGAGTAGAAGATCTACAGAAATGTGTTTTCGCCACAAGTCTGTCCATGAGGAAGTAGAGAACGGGAGTAAGTGATATCAACAACGTCTCTCTATTTACTTGAACACACTTAAGATGATATAACAGAAAGCTGATATGCAGCTTTATTGTGCTCTGGAAGACATCGTTCGCAAACGCTGATAGATTTTCATCATTCTTATTCGTCGGTGAAATCAAATTCAGCTCAATTGCCAGGCAGTGCTTCTCGATAAGATGAAGAAGAAACTAGCAAAAAGAAGGAAAGGTATTCAGTGGTTAAAAAATGTTAGCGAAAATAGTATATAGTTGTGAAAAAATTACCCCAACACTCGCGTGTTGGTGGGGCAGTGGTCAACAAGCATATCTGGCAAATCGGAGATCACGAGTTTAACCTCCAACAGGGCACATCTAGTGGCGCGATTGGCCGACAGTTCTGGTTAATTATAGCCAACTAAAGGAGGGGAAGAATGTAATCCCCATATAAGAGTGGCCCCAGACTACCTTACCTTTACCCAAGTCAAGTGTTTTGAACACTTCTAATGAACTTCAGAAGTCGTCCAACACTCATCTATAGCCGAGGAAAGACTATTTTGAGCTTCTCGGTTGTATAAAACTTTGCATATCCGCACTATTGTACTCTGATTTGGTTGCTGAGTTTCAACATTGTTCATCCTAATACCTAGACTTTCCATTGAGCCATTTTCTCATAACGACCCACATTCGTCGTCTCATTTCTATCTTATTTAGGGTGAAGCAAAGGTTGAAACAGTAACTTGGTGCTGCTTCTCTGTACTTTAGTGCATCTTATAATAGGCTGTTTTAACCAACTGGTCATTCAAGACACTTCGACAGCATAGTTATCAAGCGTCAACTTGCTTGTAAATAATAATTGTCAAAATTTGTGTATAGACTAGCAACTCCTGCTTTTCAGCACACTTATGACTAGCTTCTACCTGCAAATTTTTCAATGTAGTATGTATGAATCATTTTCGTCTAAAACTGCGATATTTCTTATTCTTACTGTGTTTGCAGTGGAATAGCTCGAAATGTAAACAATCAATAGCTTGACGGAGCTTCTTTTACCTTGCATCAAGTTGTTCTAAGCAGTTGCTTCAACCCAGTAACCAATACTAACAAGGCAAAGCTGGTCAGTTCAGTTCAACCACCTAATGTGTGCCGAAGAGTATTTAACTCTTGAAAACGGGTTTATACATGTTTTACATGAACGCAACACCATTGATACAGAAAAGGAATGATACTCACTTTGTAAATAATTTCGAATCCCAGAGATTTACAGAGTTGAGAATTTGTCTCCATTGCGTCGGCAATATCGTCTGACATTCGGACGTGTTTCCAGATGGATAGGAGGAAGTTGCCATGATGTTGACACATTGCCCATCGCTTGTTTTCGTCCTCCCCATCCTCCATGTTTTCAGGATCGAATACGAAGTTGGTATAAAAACTTAGGATTTGATCAAAGACTGGAATTGTTGCTGAAACAATGACGCCTCCGGCAGGATCTCGCTTCTCAACCTAGAAAAGCGACAAAGATTACTAATAGTTCGTATATTTAACAAAATTCTGTCTACCAAGAACTAGCGTGCACCGATATTGATAAGACATTATGTTGGAAGATGTTTGCCAAATAATGACAAATTAATTAAGTATTTCAAGTTCGGAAGGAAACAGGGGATTTCCTTTCAACCACTAAACCTTCCAAACCAAAATTAACAGCTGGTGTGATTAACCAACTAAGTCACCAGGTGCGAATCTGTGAGTATTGATCTTATAACCCTTGAGTTGAACATGCAACGCCTTAATAGTATTTAGCTTTAGAGCATCATTAGCTGGACATTTATTGACTCGCCTTTAGGGAAAAGTCAGGATAGGTATGAGTCTCAGAATTAATGTTGACAATAGCTACAATTCTTTACAAATCCATACAAGTACTCTTAACTAATATAGGAATAGAAGTAAACCACTATAAGGGGTGCGAGAAGATCCACCAATAACTTCAACGATAAAAGCTAGAATGATTCAACGAAAATGCATAAAGACCCAAGCAATTTTTGGATTTATAAATTGATGAAAACATTGCTAAAAAGCATATCCTCAGATTAAAGATTAAATACCTGGTAAATTTATGATAATCTGTGTCCCATCTATGGGTGTTAAATGGAATTACACAACCCATACCTCCTTGACCAGCATTTCATTGATAGCTTCTGTCTGATGTTTCAAGCTATGTGCATGGCAAATAGAGTCCCACTCAGCATTTTCCGCATAGACACAAGCTTCATCAGCAAACGACGCAAAAAGATACGAAGGAGACGGTGGGGCATTATCCTTCGACAACACTCGACAAGGTGAGAGAATTCGAATCGCCCAGGCCGCGTAACAACGCGCTTTCTGCCTTCGAACCATAGCATTTTTAACGGAGTGAGATATCGCTACTTCCGCCATCAATCGACCAAGCCGACTCTGAGCACCGATAGCAAGAACTGAAAGGAGCGGCTTTTGAAGATGAGACGTCAGAGCATTCCAGAGGTTTGATGCATTTTGGATAAGGAATTCCAGTCGGATTGAATGATCTTCAGGCTTCCAATGAAGAAGGGTATCATTCAGAACAGTAAGAACGTCCATCATATGGCTACCTTGGACGAAGATCTAGATTGCAAATAAAGGAACATAATTTCTGTTAATACTATTTGTTTAAAAAAAGAAATGGGCGAAAAAGATACATACTTTAGAAACACGGGTGCGAATTTCAGCCTCATTAGCCATCTCAGCTTTGACAATATCCAGTTGAGTTGCAGTGAGTTGAGTAGCCAGCAGGGTGAGGAAATCAGCATCTTTTTCCTTTGCTTCTTTTTCTTGTTTCTGCTTTTGAGCCTCTATAATATCAAGTTGAATGTCGAGAGAGTAAAGCTTATTCTCCTTTTTGACATTAGCTTTGTTGGTTTGATAGCGGGGGAAGGTGTCCAAGAGACCTTGATTATAGAGCTTGCCCGGTTCAGTTATCATTATACCAACCTCATCTGTGGTGACTCGAAGGAATTCATCCCTGGAAAGCTCTAAAGAGAGTTTTGAGGCAAGACAAGATGCGAATTTCATTGGGGACCAACGAATAAGTCGCTGGAGCATCAAGCGATGAGCCTGATTGGGAAAACATAATAAGGCTATTAAGGCTGTACTTGAGATCAATAATAAATTGAGAAAATGTATGCATTTTCCCTTACCGCATCGAGTTTTGGAAGTTCGAGAAGACGATCAACAACCTTGTTAAAAGACTCGGTGCAATCTTTTTCGCTGAATACATTCTTGATATCACAGTCTTGGAGTGGTAGACCGATGATCTTCAGGAAATGAAGCCAGGGTCGTTTCTCGATTTCGACTAAATTAAAGGAAGAAAATTTATGATTATATGTTACTAAAATCACTTAAACCAAACTCCACTGAGCTCTGCCATGCCAAATTCGTCGATTATCTCAACCTTTTGCTCATGTCATTAACATGAAGCCAAAACTAGAAGTGGCGTGACCTACCATAGATCTAAATCAACTGGTCAACAAAATGGGAATATCGTGAACATAATGCCACCATTGAATTCCGGAGTAAAATCATGAAATTGAAAGATTCAATACTGCCAATAAAATACCTCCTATGTGGAAATGGACAATTTAATGTGATACTCTTGATGTTTAGTCTTCATTCTTAACCTATTTTTTCACAATCACTTTCACACTTTTATACTTTACTTGCCTTTGCTGTTTTCATGATTGAAAACTGAGTGTAAATAACAATAATTATTATTAGTAAATATAATGAAAGAAGAGGTACTGATTACCGACAGCCTAAACTCACTACTTTTGATGGCAGTTTAACTTCATATTATTTTTTCCTTAAGTAATACTTGAAACAAAGAGCAGAATATGCATAACTCAATAGTAAAGGCTTTCTGAAGAAAATCCGGAAAGATATTTCTAGAGGGCTGTTATTTGTTTTACTAAAAGCAAGCTAAGCTTTAAGCTCAACTAGTAGCTTGTCAATGAGAACTCAGACTATGAGGTTATACCTCCTCTATGACATTCAACCCGTGTAGCATGGTATTTCATGGTCTGATACGATTTAAGTTACCTTTCAAAATCAAAATCACAAATTCAACAAAGCTATTTCATTTCAAAAGACCATGCCACGTCATTACTAAAAGCCGTCGACACGATTGATGTGAACAAGGGGAAGTGTGTTATGTTCATAATTACCTGGGGGGGGGGCCTAACTAACAAATCGAAGCTTAACCAAGGTGACATCCCCTAACACTTCAAGAAAATCAGTGTTTTAACAAACTCCGAACATGTATGGCACGAACTAAGCCAAAATTGAGCACTGAGAGTTTCGATATTACAAAGACTATAATACCTCTTATGAAGAAATGGGAGATTCAATGCTTCAAGAATTAAAATAAATAAAGACTCTTGGCACCCTGTCTTTATTTATGTGCGCCTTTTAGATTGAGATGTATTGGTATCTCGAATGTTCAAATGCTATCTCATAAAACTAGCTGAAAATTGTCACGTTGCCTGGGTTAAAAAAATAGCATAATTAAGGTTACCTTTGGTAATGCCATTTGTGTCATTATTTCAAGCACAAAATGGTACCTAGGGTATTAAGAAGGGAAGCACTTCCACGAAGATATTTCATACTCACTTGTAGCAGGATGGCTCACTCCACATAGAGCAGCACAGAACAGACTCAACTTTTCGCTAATCGAAAGCTCCTTCAAAATAGACTCCTCAGAAGAAGCGGGAAGCCTCGAGTTGGCAAACATAGCAGTCTTGAACTTAAGATTGGTGGACGACCCAACTGTTACCATCAGAGAGACAAGTTGGATAAGACGTCGGCCAAAACGAGACTGATTGTTCAGTGCTGTGGACAAGAGATCGCCTTTTTTGTCCAAGGACTCCATCACCAGAGGATTGAGAGTATCAATGATCACCTTGTGGGCGATGGTATTGTCATGTTTTCGCTCGTTGGCTAGAATACTAAACAAGCAACATCGAAGATCGGCTAAAACTTCTTGCGAGTCAGTGTAGAGCCAAAGGAGCATGAGAACGCGATAAAAGGCACTATGAAGCAAACAAATAGAAATGATGATCCACATGGCAAGTCAAGTTGACATTAAATGGTTTAATAACCACTTACTTCTTCTGTTCATTAGACAATGCACTAGAGTGATTGGTAAAGAGAATGTAGATACAGGAGATGAGATAGGAATGAACTAGAAAAGGGAAGAATAAAATCTATTAAATGATGGTCATTAGACTTTGGTTAACAAATGCATCAATATTCGTCAATTCTAGCTTATCTCCAACCGACTAATCTACGTTAGCTCAACAGCACATTTCCGTCTACGTATTTTGGTCTAGCAAAATTTGCGATCCGATACAATTAGGTATTAGAGTGTTATGAGAAGCAAAAATTTGCCAGAGTAGCAAAATAGAGTGCAATTTAATGCAAAGGGAAATTAATCGAGATTTATATCTACTCTGCACACTTGACTTGGGAGTTAATGTTTTGTAAAGCGCCCAATAAGTTGGTAAATAGTTCAATTACTTTAAAGCACAAAATATTCAAATAATGTCACAGCTGCTACACCCCAGCTAGTGAACCCGAGAAAGGAGGCAATTCTACCGGAGGGCTATGGTCAACCCCTTGAGCAAATCTTAAAATTGCGGACACGAACTCATTTACCCAGGAACCTTGTGATAAAACCATCAACTTTGAACTCTTGACATAATCCTGTCTACTATTATTGACAATTTAGTCCAACCAGGTTCCGAATAAGGTTAGACTCTCGACGTCATGACTTTATTCACAGAATCGCCTCTGTTTAGATTATTTACCGTGAAGTTTGAAACACCCCTTTCGACTCAAACCAAAGGGTTGAGAGGAGAGTGAAACGTCGTCATTAAATTTCCCTCGAAAGTATTAGTTTGAGTAACATTAATTTAACCGTTTAAATTCAAGATAATGTTTATGCTCTTGAGTTTGTTTAAACCATCTTCAATCGTATCAGTTGTGGAATAATGATTAGCGATTTCTACCTACCTCTTCGCAATAACTCACTTTTACGGTAAAACTCAACAGACGCTGATTGCAAGACTATGGATGCTGACGAGCATACTACCTGAATTCCTTTACTTTGCTTTTCCTTGTGTATTTCATTGATATTCCCCCCGTTCTTGCACTTCCTTGAACCTACTCAATTCTAGCCCGACTCTAACTCTTGGACTGTTAGTAAGTGTTATTTTTAGTTCCTAGTCTTGTGGAACATCTTAAATCTTGACAGTGTCCGCCATTGCACAAGCATTAGAACAGCGATTACAAGAGAAGTAAAACAGTTAGCATACGAGCCTCAGTAATTACATCTAGTTATATTTGAAATAGGAGACTATAATGATAATTGATGTGATTCGAGTTAGTATGCAACAAACGATAAGTTCAAATAGACTGCTTATAGTATTGCAAAATATATATCTACTGATAAGGCACTCAGGTACTCACCGTTAGAAGAAGCCTTAAGCAGGAAGCGATCTTTAAGCCAATTCGGGAGGGCATCTTGACTCGTCGATTGAGTAACTTTGAGATCGCCCAAAACAGTCCAAATTGCATCTGGCAATTTGCTCGGTTGGCTAGTGTTCATAAGCCAGAGACAAGCAGCGGCCAAAGCACGACTAACAGCATCAGACACTGGAGGTTCCTTTTTGGCAGATTGAGCCGTTGTTGCGAGGAGAGGAATGTAGGCTTTTGGAAGTTTGCCAGCTGTAGAAAGTAAAAGGAAGTAACCTTTATAAAAACCAACTACTAACATAAGGAAACTAAGGGTAGAGAAAAGGTCCTCTTGATCAACTTCTCTAATAGATCTGAATAATCAGTTGGGTTAGCCAACCACATCACTAGGTGTCTACATGTGAGCATTGATCTCAAGACCTCAGATATGGCAGACATGCACCTTGACCCCTCCTCCACCGGCGCTAATCTAGGAAGTGCTTTCTAGTATACAAATTGAATAGAGAAATACAAAATAGCTATCTTTAGTAGTGTTCCTCTATTAAATAGCTAAAATAGCACGTAAACCTAGTGAAGATAAGTTTCTTCTAGCACTCCCTTTGGAGAAAAACTTATCCCATCAAATTTCAATTGGAAAAATTATCGATTTAACGAGTTTTGAGTTCACGTAGACTAGTATAACAGATAACTTCCTTACTACTTCGCCACCAGTGTCTATTAAATTAGTTAAGATACTAACCATGCAGAGAAGACAAACATGATTCTCAACCATAGAACCCCAATTGAGCATGCTTTTGTTAATGAGTTTCCTTTGTTATAAAGAAAACATTCTCACTGGCATACGATTACCCTGTCAAATAGAAAGACATAAAAGCCTGTTTTCGAAATTTTGTCACAAGTTGCAAGGACGCTTGAACTCACTTGATCGACAGACCTCATCCAGAAAGCGGAAGATGACCATTTTCACCCGATGCGATGTCTGACTTGCAAAGAGCTTATCCTAAAACAATTTAAAAAAATACATAATTACAAACAATTTAGCGGGTTTCCACATTCGTAAAAGTATAATAAAATTTTATACCTTAAACAACGCTTGAGCCTTTTCGTTGAAAGTAAATTTCGGAAGATTCATCCAACGACTCAATTGTTTAACGGCTGAATCAAGAATATCCTCATTACCTAATGAGTAAAATCTTTTATTACAATTGCTTAGGAGAAAGTTATATAAGTAACGGAGGCAAAAAAACCTTCAGAGTAGATAATATCCAAGAAACCCTTTAGAACATCAGGGTAAAAACTGGTATTTGTCGAAGGGGGGTGTGAAAGACTACCCAGAGCATCGAGAAGAGATAAATTCACATCAGTAGATGATCGGCGACCTTCAGGACCATTCAATTTCGCACTAACCTAGAAGTGGAAAAGGGAATAATAGATTCTTTAGCAACCCAAAAAATATTCAATTACATGTACTAATGAATTTTGTAGCAATGAAAAAAACAAAGCTAGTTGATGTCACTAGGTAGAAAAATAACCATTTTATTGAATATCGCAGTTTGTTATGTTTTTCAACCCGTACAAGTGACTTAGATTCACCTTGAGTGAACCCAAGTGAGTTCTGGCGTGTTTAGAATGTTCAAATATCTTTAAGAAGATACAAATGAATCAAAATGGCATGACTATCCACTGAATTACATCAACGTATCAACAAACTGAATACTGCGGAGGTAAACTTACTCAAAATCTCAGAGATCAACTTGAGCTTTGAACCAGCCAAATACTGCGATACAATTCAAAGGCTCTTGGCACTGAATGCACTTCATAATCCAATTAACTTCCTGTTTCATCCTTCATTGAACTATCTGCCATTTCGAGTGTTCATGTGACATTTCATTGGGTTTAATAATAATAATAAAAGAAACTCTAAAACATGTAGAGCCAACCTAAATAACTTTTAGTATTATAGCAGAGAAATAAATCGATACAATATAAGACCCATAGTTTAGCCCAAACATAATGTCAAACTTTCGATCAAGACATTTTAATTCACTTAGAATGCAGACATCTCTATCCCAAATCCTACAACCGTTACAAGAACTCTAGGAATTTCAATAAGCACAAGACAAACTAGGCAGACATGGACACAAAGAGCCCCTATTAATACGCTCTATGATAAAGAATTGTAAATTACATCACCATTTCGTAATAAAAAATTTACGAGTAATCTTCTTCTGGAAAACACAATTTAACTATAACTCACCTTTTTGAAGATTGTAAACTTCAGGTCAGGATTCTTGGACAATTTCACCAGGGATACCAAAGATGCAACTGTTGCGTTACGAGTTTTCGAATTCGATGACAGCAGGTTGCTAATGAGGGTATCGATCAAATCTCCTTCAATTTCATTAATTTGAAATTCCAAACGACTTAAGATAACTTGGAATACTAGTAAAGGATAATTGTATCAACCCCTAGATCAAAATGAACAAACCGGGAATGGAGGTTTCAGCCGAGCGCCGGATTTTTCTATTGACTAGGGGAAGAAATTCCTCTTTGAAAGTTGTTTCATTCAAACAATAATTCAATATTCCTTCAGAATGTTTCTAAGGAACCAGTCAGTAATAAAGCATTCACTTGCCAAAACACTAAGGGAAGCAGATTTCTTTTCTGTAAAGGCGTACTCAAGTAGAGTAGCAAGAGTTTTGGACTAAAGGGGTTAGGAAAATAAAGTGCAAACTCACTTTATCAATAGATTTAACCACATCACTGTCCCTTTGCAAAGTGCAAGCAAGAGAAGCGAGCGGCAAAAATTTTTCAATATTCTCTATTGATGAGAGCATAGAGAATGCGGCTTTCAATGGTCCTATGGTCTAAACGAACGTATACGTTAGGAAATAAAACCGTACGAGATCCCATAATTCGCAACATAAATTTCTCCCAATTTGGCAATGAATGTGATTGTCTGAACACAAAAGCTCAGATACGCAACAAACCCAAGACCCGTACTAAAAATAAGCTATAAAGAAAATAAATTACCAAGTCATTGAAGATCTTCTGGTCAACTTCATCATTAATATTTAATTGGAGGAGTAAAAATGTGATATATTTAGCGGCAAAAATTTTACGAGATGGAAATCTAAATTTAATTATTTTTTACTTCTGAATACCCATTAGTAGCTTTAAGTTGTGGCAAATAGCTTTCGACAACTCGAAGCAAAACACCGTATTTGTCTTTCAGTAAAGCATCGGCTGTTAAGCCTGTGAGTGTTAAGTAAGCATCTCTATTATTAAGTTTCCAAACATGACGCCATATCTTAGCCAAATCATCTTCCTGATTAGAAATTTGATCTTCAAATAACAGAGAAGGCTGATTATAGTCTTCGACCATGCTTTGCGACGTAAAGTACAGATATTTCACAATTTTTAGCCGGGATTGGTCAGAACCTGCCTTTCAAATTCAGAGCGTTATTGACTAGTTATTTAGAGTTAAAAGGTTGCTATGTACGAAATCCATTTTTTAATTGTTAAAATTACATTCAGTTCTCCTTTAATTCCAAATTAAAGTAGCTCAGTTGAATTTAATATCCTTTATTTTCAAAAAATATAAAAGCGTCGAATGGATTTAAATGCTTTACTTTTCCTGAGCAAAATTTTATATATCAATAGAAATCTGCTCAAATAATGTGAACATTTAATGTGTTATTTTTAAAATACTAAATAAGCCTGAACGCGTGACAAATAAAAGGAAATCAGATTGTAAACATTAAGTAAGTTGTAAGTTCAATTAGCAATGATTTTTAAGTAGTCGAAACGATAACTGTGAGATAATTTTTTCATTTGTTTTACACCTGTTCAATATTGCTGACATTAATTTCCAATAAACCATGTTGATATGTAGTATAAAGTAAGAAAGCAAGACCACTTTACAGAAATTCCAGGAAAGTTGACAGGAGACCATAATTTTCGTATTTGGCTAGGTTGGCTGGAAACAAATGATTCTAGTAAAGGTATGTAACCTATAAGACCGACAATTTCCAAAACGTTTTTAACCATACCTGAATGTAATTTATGATATTCCCCTCATGAACATTCATAAGAGGAATTAAACAGCAAATCTGCGAATGTTATTCTAAAGCATAACATTAAATTGCGCTCTATTTAATCAAGTTCAGTTATCTTACCAAAATTTAACATCCTCATGTACACCTTAGTCGAATAAGATTATCCTTTTTTATTTTGATGGGATTTTAGCATTCGTTTGTTTCATTTTAGAGCTTCTGGGCTTAATTACTATTGTTCCAATTTGTCAAAAAGGAAGAAATAGAGTAAGTCACTCATTTAATCTGATGTATAATTTATATCAAATGCGCCACATTCCTTAAATTGAAATTTAAACATTTTACTTTTTCTTTTTCTTTAAAAGTACACTTTCAAATAACTTATCTCGCGTTTGGAGGATTAATTCAAAAATCAAAGAAATAATGAATTATTGACTGTGAATCAGTGCATATATGTGCGCCATGTTATTTGCAAAACATCGACTGGTTGATTTTTTATTTTCCATGGGAATGTAATTGACAATTCAATGACTCTAATTTATCAATAATTTTCCAATACACAAACACAATAAAATACATGGAATAAATCAACTATCGCTGCTTTCTTCAGAAGATAGCATAAATGTCTAAATACTTAATTTCATACAATTGAATAGGTCGATTTCGAATTCAAAATAGAATCATTTAAATGAAAGTAATGTTCAAGTTTCAAAAAATCAAGTGACGCACCAAAATCGATATTTTTAGAATTTGGCACGCCTCAACTCCAGTAATATTATGATCACTTCTATTTAATAGATAAATAAATATATATATAATCGGTTAATATATAGATTTATTATTCTTATCTTGAATGCTAAATGGTCATCTATACCGTTAATACAGTCGTTATGATACCATATGTGTTAACCAGTGAGTAAGCAGGACAAACCAAATATTTATTCCTGATAAATGCTACGGCTATCATAAAAATTAAGAAACCGTGAACAAAATTCACAATATTAATTACTGTTGTAAATTTATTATATCCAGTTGAAATTTTCGGTCACATTTTCACAAGTGGCTCATTTAATGCATTTATATAAACATCTATTAAAATTCATATATTTGTCAATTATCAAATATCATTTAAATATTGAAATTGTTATTTGCACAAATTTCAAGTATATTATTCATAATATATAATTTTGTAAAGCAAAAATGCTCACACTGAGGAAATTATGGTCAGTCAGGATTTTTCATTACTTGAAAATATTTTCCTTCTTTTAAAGAATTTTTTTTTAATTCTGACGAGTATTAAAAATGACAATTTGGTGTGCTTATCATAATGGCATTTCGTGCGTATGTAGAGCTTGCTTATATATTTCCATCAACTATACACTTTTCTAAAAATAGCTCATCAATTAATCAATTTCAGTTAGTCATGATTGAGGAATTCTAATCTTATTTCTGTCTATATACGGAATGTATTTATTCTGTCCATTTTAACTTAATTGACTTTTTTCTTACGACCTAATTGGTATTTTTACATTATGGATTTCACAGTTATTTTCATCATTAATCACCAATACTGAAGCCGGATGTTAAGCAGACGAATTTTCTTAAATGGATTTGTTCCCTTCAGCCTACACACCCAGGGCATTAATTGCTGATAAGTCATTATTTACGGGTTTCAAAATGGCAAATAAAGAGGTCTAGACGGAAACCATGAAGGCAATTGCGCAAGCTTCTAAGTATATCAGTCGGTAGCAAAAGTATATCAGTGTTATGCTTATGTTGACAATATAGGTAACCCCATTCTTAGATCAATAAATTTTATTTCATTGTACGCAAATACAATTTTTTCGAAAATGCAACTAATTTCAAAAATTTGAATGTATCGAAGCATTACTTTGTGAAGTTCTTGCGTAAATCTGTCTGATTCTAAAGTTCATCTGACTCACTTTTATAAGAGAGGTAGTCATATGACTTCTTTAATTTGAAATTTACAAATAGTGATTTTCTTCCACTGAGATAAGAAAAGCATCATCTGCGATCAATCTGCATGATTAGATCATTTAGTTTATTTGGATTGATTGACGTACACCGTATTACTGATCCTTCAGTTATTTTTAAAAGACCACAAATATCAAATTAAATTTCGAAGAAAATACGCCTTCTAAAATGATTTGGAAATCAATATGTTGATTCCGCTGTGTTACGCTACTAGAATATTCATTAAACGAATACTTAGCTGTTAATATAAACTCTCTCCCTCAGTTACAAAATTTTTATCTCATAAAATATTTAGCATGCAGAGAAGGCTATTAGGCTTTTTGTAGCTCGCTTGCGGATAGCCGATCATACTTGGTTCAAATTCTAAGCCACTCGAATGGCTTTCACTCATATTAAAGTTTTGATTCTGGAGTGGAACCCAGGAGACCATGCAGAAATGCTTTAGTTCACATTTCCTTTGAACTATAGGGGCGAATACAATACGAATTTTAGTCTATTTTATGCATAACAATGGTTAAAGTTTGAAAAACCTTGATATCTAGGTAATTTCATAATTTTATTGTGATATGGGAAGAAATATACAAGGGCATTATAGACGCTAAATAATCAATCTCGTTACTGAACTATTAAAATAGCAGATAATAGGCTTAAATTCCAGTTATAGACCTGTAATAATTTTACAGAAATAGCCATTCATGGGAGATTTCTATTATTATTCAAAGTGTTAACTCATTTAACAAAAAGGTCATATAAAGATATGATTTGAACACAACAAATGCGTTTACTAATGGAAGAGCGGTTGAAGCGAATTTTCGAGATTACAGACTTAAAACTCACTAAAACCTTCATGACATGCATAATTTTGATAGCATTTAATTCAGTTATCTTTAAGACTTGAAGTTAGTTGAACGAGTAAGGTTTAAATTTTATATATACTCCATCAGTATTTGATTTCTTAAATTCATTCAAGTTCATTTGAGGATGAACAAAGTATCCGTCTGAATTTGCCGATTTTATCATCTCATATCATTTCCTAAATTAGGTATTTTATGCCTGCTATATAGCTGTTACCCAGTACAATCTTTCAACTCCCATCTGAACACTTAAGTTCTAAAATGAAATTATTATACATCATGGTAAAAAAAGATTGCGCACAAAAAAATTCATCCGAATATAGACCTAATAACTTTAATTAAGTCGACCCCTTCTTTGATTAGCCCATTCATAAGGGTTTTGAAAGGAATCAAATTTTTCAATATTCCCTAACTTTTGAATAAATTGAACACCGAGCTTTCGAAAGCCATTCATTCAAATGCGAAGGTAGCGGTGGGTGAATGAAGAAGTACATGCTCAGGTAAGTGCAAAGATCAGAAGAAATCTCATGATTGGCTCAAGGTCACAAGTTCTATAAATGTTTAAAATGTTGGTGAATGCTCTGTAAAATTCCATTTCAAATAAATCCTTGTGCCACATTTGGAAGTATTATGTTTCTTTTCATGAAAAAAAGAGGCTTTATTAACTTTATTAGATGGCTTTAATTGACTTAATAAAAAGAAGATTGAAAAATTCACCAGGAGTTAATAGGAAAAAGAATGTATTCGGAAACCAGGTCCTGGGAGCAAATATATTGATAAATAATTGAAAAGTTACATGTAAAAAACCATAAGGAATTGTTATGGGCTTGTGTCTACACACAAAGTCTATTCATTTAAAGAAAATTAGGGGTTTGTTAAACAGTGCAGCAACTATTGATTGGTGGTTAGACGAGAGATCTCTTTCTCCCTATGCGACAAGTAGCACGGCCGCACCTTGAAGTCTACCGGAGTGCGAATAAGATTTCTTTGTTCAAGTCATGATATTGCAGTTTACATTATGCATTCATGAGGCCTAGTACCTCAGCTATTTAACTTGATAAAGAGTTGAATTATGCCGCAATAGTCGGCCAATACCAGAGATACTGATCTTTTTCGGTCTTGGGGTGCAGACCTAGCTTGTTTCATGATTAATTGTAAATATGCTTGTCAAGTCGAGGCTAAATTACGTCAAAGTTAAAAAAAGGAAAATATAATCACCAGACTATGGGGTGTTCCACTTTTCTCGACCTTTATTTCCGGGCTTTGTCCTCAGCGTCTTGCACTTTCTCCCCAATTTAGGGAACTAGCAATTTATTTTGGTATACAAATTGTCTGCAAGGGAAAGTAGTCTGCTATCCTCAACTTATAATTACTACCCATGGTGAGTTAAAAAAACTTAAATTGACCTAATCGTGGAATAGCCTTTGAACGACTGTAAAAGCCAAAAGTCAATGTAGGACTGAAATGGGGTGTGCGATAGACTTACCTCCACGTGGTGCACCATGGGCAACGTATATTCATACGGCAAAAAAGTCTATTAACTGGCAGTTGACTTCTCACTTCAAACTACCATCACCTCACTCTATGCCATATTCGACTATTTCCACAGTACTCACCTCACCGTTGTTCTACCTTTGTGTTTGTCTCTTACATCTTTGAAACACTCTTCTGTTCCCATCTCTCGACTTTTTTCAATTTGATATTCCTTCCTCTCTGTGAAGCCTGAAGTCAACTAAAGGGCTAATGATAACCATCAAGACGCCTGCCATTTGATATAAATAAATAAATAATGTAGGACTGAAATAGGCGATCAAATATGCGCAAATAAAAGTAGCCAAAATCTCACAAACGTTGCCCTATTTCAGCAAAGAAAGCAGTGATTTGACCACTTTCTTACATGAAGTGTACTTCATTTAGTAAATTCAAATATCCCAAAGTACAGTTTCAGGGTTCGATTCCTGAATTTCTCGAGGTGTTCTTGATCATGGTTAGAAGAACTCGTTGAATAGCCGACTTTTATGAATGTTCGGTTTTGTCACTTTGATTCAATTCGCCTTTCTTAGACGCGTGAGCTTAAAAAAATATTTTAAACATTGGG
>UZAE01000502.1:0-22137 GCA_900617975.1 Rodentolepis nana | reverse complement strand
CCTCCTCGTGGTGCACCCTGGGCAACGTATAATCCTACGGCAAAAAAGTCTATTAACCGGCAGCTGACTTCTCACTTCAAACTACCATCACCCCCACTGTATGTCATATTCGACCCCTACCAGAGAACTCATCTTACCCTTTCTGAGCGTTTGTGTCTGTCTGTTTCTTTTACATCTGTGAATCACTCTTCTATTCTCCCTCCCGAATTCTTCTCACTTTGATGTTCCTCCTCCCCTCTGTGAAGCCCGAAGTCAACTAAAGGGCTAATGATAACTATCAAAACGTCTGCCATTTGTTATAAATAAATAAATAAAACGATTGGGCTTTGAATTACTCCAGGATTTAATCGTTAGCACCTATGGGCACCTTAACAGCAGCCAACCGTTCATGTTATTGCAATGACAAGTTAAGGTGGGACACAAGCCCAACCTAGCGATGAGAAAGGCCCTGTTTTCATGTTTTTGTTTATAGTGCGTAGGATGGCGCCAAATGTCTGATCCTATAAATTCGGTTTAAAATCTAGCAAGTATTGTTACACCTCACCTCATTTGTAATTTATAAAAATAGGTAATGAGCGCTACATTCAACTAATCGAAGTTTATAAGCCAGTCTCCAGTCTTAATAGACTGGGAGTAATTCTGTTTCGAAAAACCCGGCCTCTAAAATCTCTCACCATAGTTTGAATTTTATCGTAATCGATTTCCAAGTTAGTCTGCAGAAACATCACGATCTCCTGATGTTTCAATCACTGCCATTCATATAATCGTTACTATTTCTTTTCCCACGAAAGTTTGAAGTTTGCAGCCGGGTAAGTGGCTGACTTACTGCTTTGTAATTAATCATAAGACTGAACTTCCCTGTTGCTTACCTAGTAAAGTATCGAGTGACAATAATGAAAGCTGTCAGAGTGACACTGAATGTGTAGGCCGATTTGAGGCAAAGATAGATCACCAACACAAAAACCCGTCTCCAATAGGTTAATGGTGTAACTTTATCCGGTGGTCTGAAAGTGAAAATAGCCGCAGATGTCGTAGCATTTGGATCAGACGTCTGAGCAGGCGTACAGCCAATCCAGTAATGTGACGGGTCTTCAAGTAAAACTCCGCGTGAATTATGGCAGTAAAATGATATGGTCACAAAAAAGTGTTAAATCCACGTACCAGGTTGAGTGATGTGACCCAAGACATGAATAATGAAGAGAAATAGAAGAAATAGAATCAGCACATAGACAACTTCGGCAGGAGGTCCGATTGGAAGAATTCGATTAATCGACGAGGAGCTTTGCGCAGTAGATGGGGGTGACAAGGCGCGCTTCGTGAGGCGACTTGACGATTCTCTGAGTTGACGAGCTGCTAAACTTGGAACGAGAGCCGCTAATGAGGACAAAACACCTGCCAAAGAGATGAGAAATTATAGAAGTTCTTGAAGAGGTTAATCAGTTCTTTCTATTTCACTTTAATACGAGGAAATGGTCACCTCCTCAGGGGATACAGAGCTGTAAAAGCTAACATTTTCTTATTTAATCTCATTTTCTCAGATAATTCTATTATTGCTAACCAGGTTCTCCTTCTCTTCAAATTATGTAGTTGATAGGAGTTTGGCGTTAAGTTAAAATCCAAAAAATCGATTGGAAATTACCAAAAGCACTTGTTTGATAAACAGTATTAGAAATTCTTTTTGCGAATACAAGCAAAGGAGTGTTAGAATTTCTAGGAACGCGGTAGAGAAGGACCAATGAAAAGACAATGAATCAAAAATCGATATACGTTTAGACCAATCAAAATTGATAGTGGGAAAAAAACCCAAAGCAACTATTTTATTTGCGAAATAAAATCGAAACTCAGTTAACTCACTGTTCGAGGAGACAGTATACATTCTTCTCTGTTGCATTTCTGCAGGGGGTTGAATCGCCCTTCTAACTCGAATGTCCAGTCGATTTTTAGCATCCAGGATAATCAACCTAAATGACTTCTCATAATCCGGCTCTTCATTCGGTGCTGGAATGAGAATTCTCAGTTCAAATTTATTCTCTTCAAAGACTCCAACTTCGTAATCCAAGAGTGGGTCACCATCAGGCAATTTCTCGAATTCTTCAATTTCTTCCATACCGTTTTCAGAGCCAAAACCACCATTACTACTACCACTTCCACCGGTTTCTTCAGGGTAAACTTTCAGCCGAAATAGGCCAGGAAAGTGGGAAACTTGACCTGCAAGGTCAATGACCCAGAAACTGTTGTGTTGTTGCTGCAACTGGGGCTGAGTATGGACCTGTGTAATCGGAGTAGAGACATCTTCGTTGAGACCATAGTTCAGATCGAGGGCAAGACTGGCTCGAAGTGAATGTCCACGCTCGACTGAAGCGGGTTCGAAGATACTTCCGAGGAAGGAGGAATCTTTGGAGAGACTAAAGTTGAGCTGAAATAAAAAGATAAAGAATTCATATTTCCTTTTAAACTAGGAATGTCCACTAGGACCTATGTAAACAAGACAAGTTGCGTCCCACCCATCCTCACTTGAATGATTTCAGGTCGTCTTTAAATAGACACATTGTTTTGCCCTTTTAGGACAAGATGTTAACACTTCTCAAACTGGCAGTAACCCATTATCAATAAATCCCCACCCCCACACAGTCTTCATCGACTATCCAAAATCTAAATCGGGCGAGGAAAGCGTACCTTTCAAAAGCGATCATAAAGTTGCTGAAAAATCTTAAATCTTGAAAGCAGTACTGAAACAGAAAAGAGACTTACCAATAATAAACATGTGACTTGATTTTATTTGAAAAGCTAGCCAATAAATTTGTATTACTACCAATTAGAGAGCAGAAAATTGGGAGTAAAACTCACTTTTGGCTTTATTCGGACGTGCGAAATTGAGTAAAGGTAAGGCGCTCTATAATTAACCTAAAAATAGGCGAAAAAAGAAAAAAAAGAGATAAAATTAGATTCACAATTTCTTGCATTTGCTACGTTGACCACTTTTGATAGTCACTCACTTGAACATCCGTCATGCCAATATACGGTGCCAAAGCCGGTGTGTAGATATTCAACTTCTCAACCAAATGATCCGCCGACGCGCACGGAGCAGCAGACAACCTTCTCCAGAGATCTGTGTTCACTTCAAATGGCTTGGAAGGCCATACGAGAAGGCTAGGTGTGCTAGGACCATTAACTGGATCATTTGAAGACCCTCCAAAGGGTGGAAGGAAGGGATAACTTGAAGAGGAATCCGAATACCCACTACTGCCACCTCTTGCACCACCTCCATAGTTATTTGTCAATGTGTTTTGTAGAAGTGGAATAGTCTGGTGGGGATAAAAGTCAAGTATGCAATTTTCATTCAGTGGGTAGAAACTAATCGTGAAATTAGAAGTCACCTGAGTGCTCCAGTAATAAGCTGCCTGTGTGTTGGCTGACCCACTAATGATATCCGGAATGTGCGACAAACCGAGAGTGTAGTCTACGTTTAGAAGACCTCGGAAGAGCTGATTTAATGTCCCATCAGGTAGGCGTTTCACAACATTATCTAAAATAAGCATACACTAGAAGTCAAAGTGCATCAGTTATCATCGAAAGTATACGGACGTACTTATTAGTTCATAATTTTATCCAATTACTTCATAATCATTTTACCTTCTTCCAAATGAACGTAGGTGTGTGCACTTGAAATCCAATCACTTGTAGTCCAGGTGTTATAAATGGTCATCACGGGGCACATGATGACCTCCCCCCCCCTCTTCTGAAAATGGCATAACCAACTGCTCAATCTAACCCACTAGTCAGTCAATCGTGAACATCTCAACATAGATTTGAACCGAAGCATTTCGGATATCAGATGAAGCAGAGCTTTCTTGAATCCCACTTGCGCTAAATACATTGAAATTCCATATTTCGAATGTAAATATTCCTCCTCTTTAAGAAATTTCACATCCAATGCATATTGAATTTTCAACCTGATGGGAAATAAATGGACTCAAACCTTCCGCTATTTAGACTAAGGTTTCTACATTCCCATTAGCAGTAAATGTGGACATTCATGATGACATTCAAATACGGGAGCAACATATAGGATGGCGCATATTTAACCTTGCATGTCACTGACCAAACGGAACCTTCAAGGGATCACAGAGTGTTCAAATAGACAGACAATTGCAGGTTTACGTGATTGCAATAGAACTTGTGGAGTGATCTATTGGTGCCATTCCGACAACCCAAGAAACAGGAAAGAAATTGGCCAAGGTTGATTCAATAGGATAGATTAAAGGATGATCTATAGAGAGGCTGTGTGAGATTCCATCAAGATGGAGCCTAAGTCAATTGGACAATGAAAGCATAGAGTCCATTCATTTTCTTCATCAAAATTCTCTTTGTATTTATAAATAAAGCAGAATCGGAATTAAGTTCAAATTCTCAGTCGAAATCGTCATGCGTTTTATAAATCCAAGCCTAATAAAAAAGTTTTGACAATAACAGTATTCTAGTATACTCAACTATTTATTGACTTCAGTTAACCTTCCATCTCCATAGTAAGGCACGAGTTCGTTAACAACATTTGCAATTTGCTACGTGGAATTATCAAGTCTTGGAAGTGAGGACAGTTTCCATTTACCAAAAGCATTTGGTAAGAGAAAATGTCTATTTTTCGCAAATTTGATTATGCGAATAATGATACCTGTTGAGGTTGCAGCTGGCTGGCTACCACCGCTCCACATTGACTCGCCTTGGGGTCCACTTATTGGCTGATTCAAGGACAAACTTGCGGAGAAGGTTTGTTTGGTTGGTGGATGTCCGTTATGCAGCAGTGACCATCTAAGCCGATAGATGGGGCGGCTTGGAGATGGCTGGACATGACAAATGAAAGGATTTTCCTTTGGCCATTCCGGGGTAAGCTTAAAGTCCAGTCTTGTTCCTGATTCGAAAGAAAGATTAAGTGGAGATGAAAGTAAAGAAACATCGGTCAGTTTGAGTAAGATAACTTACCCCGACTACACAACCGCATCAAACATCGATGGGCCGAGTACTTTCCACAAATATAAGTGCAGTTGTCCTTTGCACAACAGTCAAAGCACATTTCCAAACGATCAGATCGTCCATTGTCCGCTGGTCCGGCGGTTGGCTTACAGGAGAGAGAACTGCTCTTGATCTCTTCTGCGCATCTCACTAGACAAGCGCGACAGGCTTCTTTCAACTGCGCGCATCTAAAATGAAACATCATAGCTACTTGATTTGGTTAAGTAGAATTGTAAGTTAAGAATTTACAAGTTGCTTTACTGAATCTTTTCTTCATAGAATGCCGTCTGTGGTGCAGCCAGCTCATCATTCCATTCAGTTCCAAAGACAGCGGGAAGCTTAGAGGGCTCTAAACAGGAGATACTTGGTGCCTCTGCCAAGGACTTGCCACTATGAGTAGCGTACACGTAGGCGTCATCAGCAGCGACAGTGGGATAGAAACCACCCCTCAGAGGCCTAAAATCGGCCTGACTTAAATCATCGCTAAATCCATTCGCAAATGCAGCTGCATCTCCATAGAAGTCTCCCCTACGATCCTCCGAACTTATAGGATTCGAGCCTACAGGTGGAAAGTTACCATGCTGTTCATAGGTAGTACATCTTGAAAGAATCGGTCGATAGCCGGGAAGACTTTGATCGGGATCGGTAGCTGTAGTAACATTCTAAAAGAATCGGAAAGTTAAAAGATTGAACCACACTTCTGGAAACGGCAATAAACAGCATAGTGCCTCACTCTGTGAACAAGCATGGTGAGATGGTAGACAGGTGGTATTGGATAGGGACAAAGGCGTGAGAGCGTTTCGTTAGCCCGATGCCAATTTTCGTTATACCCTACTTGTCCATTTGGCATAGAAGCGTCGACATTGCTTCCACCGAACCACTGTCGACTGTAGAGATCTTCTGAGGAACTAGCACCCTCTTGAACAGAGGCCAAGAAGTGATCATTGTCATTGCTCGATGAATGATTCACGGGTTGAAGGATGGGTTCAAGTTGAACAGTCTCAAATTCAAGTTGAACCTGAAAGAGCAAAAAAATGATTTGGAGTGAAGAAAGACTTTTCCAAATTTTTGAGAATGACCTTGTCGTCTCGATTGGCTAAATGCCTGCTGAAGATTCCATTTTATTAGTTTGAAGTTCATGGAGAACACAATTTGAAGAAATGCACTTTAAGTGAGAGCAAGACTAACTTGATATCCCGAGCCACGATTAAGTACAATAGTTCGATTGACTGGAAGTCGTCTCAATGTTTCCGCCGTAAGAATAAACGACACATCCTTGACCTTCCGTTGGTCCTCAAACCAAACCCGACGTTTGTGAGGAATCACTAAATCGGGAATTATATCCTTTCCTAAAATGAAACAAAAAAAGTGAAAAAACAAGCCATTCATCAATTTTAACCGTCACCTAGTTTGAGAACTACGAAAACCCACTTCTACATTCACGATTGCTTGAGCCTTTGCATGGAGTGAATTCAAATTCCTCCGAAATGCACAGCGGTCTACACGCTAGTAAAATGCGAATAAAAGATAATCTTCAAAACACTTCAATGAGAGTTAACGGTAAATGGGATGCATTAACGCACCTCTACAAACTAGATCACTGTGTGGTGTGCAAGGCCGAGCAATATACATTCCAGGAGGACAGCCATCAGAACAACCTAAAATCGTCAAGTGAATGGAAAAGCTCAAAAACTTACGTTTACATTCCAATGGTTGTCCACGCGAACAGTTCCCATAAAGCCAATATCCAGTGGGGCATTTCGTGTCACATGCTAAAATTGGATTTTACTTATTAAACATCAGTAGTAATAGGCGCAAGCAAAAGGATGTGTGTATTTTTTTTGAAAACCCATGATCGCTTAAAAAACAAAAACTAGATGACATTAAAGTTGAATGATATATATTTACTTGTCAGCTACTCGCACAATTTGCACCAGTCAGGCTCTAGTAAACAAATATTCTGCGTTTATCTGGATATAAACATGGTTGAAGCGTCTGGATTCGCATTCGGAAAATGGCTGTTCTCGCATTGCTTTCAACTCTCATCTTACTCTCAGCTGCACAGTAAGTAGGCTGCTCCTTGTAGTAATTTCTTTGTCTAAAAGAAGCCCAGTAGTCAATCCTCCTTCAGAGACTAAACCATCGTGAGTTAGAATTTGACGCTTTAATTACCCAATCCTCCCTAGAACGGTAGGGCTTCCGATACCTTGTTTTAGATGACACACTTTATTGAAAAGAAAGATTTTTGGGAAACTTTAAAAAATCATGTGAGAGAAATTGCCAATGGAATGGAAAAATTTATGGAAGACGATAAATTGGGAACAGATGTGCTGGAGACTGGGAAGAGACTTCTCAACACAACAAAAATGAGTAAATATATATATTGCCTTTCATTTTGAAGTTAAAATTTTTTTGTGTTATTATTTATTTGTTTCCTTCGCAGTCGTGGAACGAACTGAGATTCGGCTTGGACAACTAATTAAGCGCTTCTTACACAAGGCTGAAGCCGAGGAACAATATCTTCGCAATATTAAAAAGCCATGATCACATTAACTTTTTTCGTCTAAATATAAATAGATAAATAAATATATAAATAAATATTAAGTGATTCCAATTATTTGTGTTTTTTTTAATGGATACTGTGTGTGTGTGTATGAGCAATTTTTGCAAATTTCAAGGCAAATGAGTAAATAGAGAGCGATTTCAATTACAAAATGGCGCTACTCGATTATGAATGAATGAATGCAATTGAATTATTCAATAAATAAGTAAATTAAAATTTAACTTATCTCTCTCTCTCTCTTATAAGTATTAATTGGCATAGAAGAAATTGTTAATAGGATAAGCGAATCATGAATACGAGCTTAGTCCGACACTTAGATCTTAGTTTTTACAAGTTGAAATAGGAATAATCTGCTCCAAATAAAATAAAAATAATTGATTAATTAATAATAAAGCAAAGCATATATTGAGTACTGAGTTTTGTTCTGCTGATGAAAACTGTTTTATCTTGTTTGGGGCAGTTGAAGTGTACATTTCCTAACTGAGCTATAACTTTGAACGTAGAATTAGCACATTCACTCTCATTTTTTTTCTAAAAATAAGAATTAAAATAAATATTCAGGCATATATAACATTCCTCCCATGGAGGCCAGCATCACCCCCTACAAAATTGGTGTCAAATTGTATTGAAAAATAAACGATAAAAGGAATAACTAAGGGTACAGAAGACCTAAGCATCGCTGAAGTTATGCAGGCACTTTGGTTCTAAGATAAAGCCCCCCCCCCCGCGATTTGTCTTTCCCTTTCGCATAACTTGAAGAGTCATCCAAGCACAGAAGGGTTAACAATATTTGGAAACCTCTTTGTGGTGTTAGAATGCTTTCTGTGGAAAAAAACGTTGTTCATAATCAATGGTCTGTCGTTGTTTACAATTAGGTGAAAGCACACCGTAAATGGCAGAGAAATTTGGGCTCTATGTTAGATTGAAGTTAAGGGATTGTGAAGATGTTTAGCATTCTTCTTGGTTTAAAATGGAGGCAAAGGGAGTATTATAAAATTCTAACCGAGAATAGTACTCGCTAGAGTTGAACCGGCGACTAAGCACAGTTGGATGTGTGATTCGTCAAATACAAGATAAACATAATTTCACTGAGAGAACCGAAGTTTCATAAGTCATAAACTTGCGTTAATCATTCGGCACAATCATTTCTGTTCTCGGACATCAACTTAACAATGCGAAAATTCAAATGCAATTTGAGAACTGATCAGAGAAAAGCGCGTCAAAAGCAAGAACTGAATCATCTACGATTCAAGCAATGGAAGAGGAAATAATATTGAGGCAGTAGATTATCAAAGAACACAAAAAAACTGAGTTTGCTTGAGAGCAACGTTTTGAGTTAGGGGCAGTTGAAGAAGGTGAAATACTGAAAGTTCTTTCCAGTACTTATCTACTTCTAGCGTTCAAAGGCTATATACAAGCAGAAAGGAATCGCTTGACTATTTATAAATTTAATTCGAGCCAAGAGGATAAGCGATTGCAATTCAAAATGACCACTTCAAAGTTATTTCATTAGAATTTTAATGCAAAAATATAACTCAAATTCTACTGAATAGATTTAAGCAGTATTAACGTAGAAATGAAATTAATAAAAAAATGTACACATTATTGACAAGTGCACTCAAATTCAATTCATCATTCAATAATCTTTTGAGCCATGGATACATTTTTTGCAATTATCCTCTAAAATATCTCACATCGCTTAGTTCAATCATACTGTCGCCTCAACGGAAACATTGGCCTTTCAAATATCATTCCAATCATTTACAGTAATTGATAAATATTTAGATTTTACTGCATCAAGTGAATTTATTAAATTTAATCGCACTCAAAGCATAAACATGTCGTTATTTGCATTTCCTTACCTTCAGAACGCCCTCCAGACAGTTTATTAATCAACATCGCCATAGAGGGAATTAGATCTCTCTTGAATTCTTTCACCTATGGTAAACCCCGAATAGCTTAAAGTATCAGAATCATTCTGTTTGGCACATAGCACATAGTAAAACGGCTATTCTACCACTGTTTCCGATTCCAGCATTTTACCTAAAACGAAAGTAGATTGTTTTTCCTGTTTCCACCTTCTTGCCAAATTCTCATTAGATTTAAATTATTACAACGTGGAAGAGTGGTATCGTTGTTTGAATCTCTAAACTACACATAAACAAATCAAAGTAGGAAATGAAGCAAAAAAATTGCTATAAAATAAAGATTCCGATGAAATAGGAATAACGAGAATGATTAAACAAAGTAAACGAAAATATTTTTATCCGAGTCTTAGGACTCATATACCAGCCCCCCCCCCCCTCCTCAAATTTTACCATCTCCCACTTTTGAAGAGATGCACAAATTTACTTAGATGCCACTTCTAATACAAAAAAACACAAAAAAGATTGAGCACTTTTATCACCAATTTATGCCTCTTTCAATAAGGTAAGATTGTATTTCATTTTGGCGTGATAAAATACTAGGCCATAGATTGTAAAAAACAACAAGGCTAACAAAGGCACTCTATTTTGGGCGAAAAATCTAGCCTTAAGCAATGCAAGCACCAATTAAGACGCGATCAATGGATAGGTTCATCAGAGTCTTTGCAGGAGCACTTGTGGTTGGCACAGAGACAATCGATTCCCCTTAGATGTGCGACTTCGACGGGACGGCTTCCACCACCACCCCTTTCTGGATTGAATCCAGATTCACCAACACCTTGAGAATCTTCAGGCCTTGGATGCGACTCAATTCTAGCACTAGTTTTATCCTCTTTGCAATCTCTATTATCTCCCATATTATCGAGGCAACCGCTATCTTCCTCTGCAGATTCTCCAGACTCAAAATTGTCATAGTTGTTAGGGTACCTATCACCACTTTCTCTAGAATCGGGGCAATTTGAATCATCACATTCAGAGTCATGGTCAACGTCATTTTCGGACTCCCCGCTACCATTGTAGAAATCTTCGCTTTCGTCATCATCACCCCTGCCTGGATACGTTCCTCTCTCAGAATAGTTAAAGTCGTTATCATAATCTGTGTTATCATATCCTCCGTATGAATCTGAATCAGGGTATCTTGATTGCATTGTCATTGCGGAGTTCATATCTTCTCCACCGTGATAATCATGTTCTTTTGGTTGGATCTCAAATGTTGGGCATTCATCCAGAGATAACCCGGAAGAAATACACTCCACCAAATTATCCAAGATTGCATCGATTTGCAAATATAATTGCTCCTTCACTGCTTCAACATCTACTTTCCAAATAAGTAGAAAATAAATGTTCACCTACCGCTATCATCGAGACAGCTTTTCAAACGAGTCATAATGTATTCCCCAAAGTCATCTTGCGAAGGGATTGGCTAGAAGATGCGAAAGTTTGCAAAACATCTCGTTAGCTACTAAGTTAATTTAATTGGATTTGAAAACTACTCTTATTCCGCGATTAATGGAGAAAGTGTGGAGGGAAATTAATCAAGATGGTAGAAAAGCTAGCATGAAAGAGACTTCCTACCTTTGGAGAACCAGGAGAAAAAAGACTGAGAAGAGGAAAAAGAAGTGATAACGGAATGAGGAGCGGCACCCTCATTTCGGGCTTCAAATGAGAGAAAAAGTGCAAATTTGAAGCCTTTATATATAAGGTGGGTAGGGTGACATACGTTTGCCTTCGATGTTAGGTGAATAGCTTTCGCATTTGTTGGGTCAATGTGTGCACGGACACGGAAACGATGGTACACAATAATAATAATGCCCCGCGATTAGATTAGATCAAATTAGATTAAATATTTGTAAGCAAATGGTCGTGTTTTAAACGACTTTATTAATAGCACAGAAAAGGGCACTGATGTGGCCGATTGTATTGTGATCAAGGACAGTTGAAAATAGACAATCGAGTAAGCAAGGTTTAATTCGTAAACATTTCGTTAATAGCAAAGGTGAACACATTCAAATTGGACAATATTTGTGGCTTTCGGCTAGCATCATAAACATTTCATAATCGTCCTATTTCTTCAAAATTATTTCAAATGGAGAGATTTTATTTTACAAAAAAATTTCTACAAGTTAGAAATGATAACAAGTGATGACCATAAAGTAAAAATTCAATATGATTGTTGGAGCGTGAATGAAGGCCATTCGAGTGAATTGCATAAAAATAGGTTTAGTTAAATCGTTTTAACATGAAATGATTTTAATGTAGCAAATGCTTTGTTTTAACGGCATGTAGTCTCCCCATTTGATGAAATCGTGATTGCAGGATATCGACTGACGCTATTTTCGTGCTTCTCAATACATTTTGATTGCATACTCGATCACACATAGTGACGCAAATAAGGAATCTATCTTAACCCAGCACTTTGCATTGCTTTTAGTCTCGTTTTTTGATATCATTCTTGTCTCTCTCGCCTTCACTATCTTATTCATTCGATTTTTTAATTGTGGGGTGTGAGATAGACTTACCTCCACGTGGTGCACCCTGGGCAACGTATATTCATACGGCGAAAAAAAGTCTATTAACCGGCAACTGGCTTCTGACCTCTAACTAACATGACCCCACTGTATGTCATTTTCGTCTACTTTCACAGTCCCCATCTTAACTTTTCTCTACATTTGTATCTGTCTGTTTCTTTTATATCTGTGAATCAATCTTCTGTCCCCCCCCCCCTCTCGGCTTTTTCACTTTGATGTTCCTCCCCCTCGGTGAAGCCAAAAGTCAACTAAAAGGCTAATGATAACTATCAAAACGCCTGCCATTTAATATAAATGAAATAAATTTTTATTGTTGGATTTCATCACTGCATTTGTATATATCCTCGACTCGGCATTCTTGATCTGCTGTTTGTGGTAGACTTAATCGTACACTTTTACCCCAAAATTCTCATCACAAATCACTATCTGCTCTTATTAAGATAAAAATTGTAATACAAATATCCTAAAAATTTTAGTGCTAAGATGGGGATAAGGAAACTTGTAATTACTCATATACTAGAATCTCGAACACCCTCTCTTTTCAAATGCCTCTTGATATTGATCGATATCTGTGATCAAAAATGGCAAATCCTATTACCTCGATGTGGATACTAGGACGAAACCGCTTCTTAAATCAATTACGGCCTTACAACAAAGGTATATGATAAAATGTTACTGACAGACACGATGTCAACAATAAACGGTCGGAGTCTTGACAACACGTCTTCGGTTTTCAATATGTAGACAGAGATCAGCACCTCTAATAGCCAATTAAACGAAAAAACTCCATATTGGACAAATATCCAATCATTAATAACGTAATGGAAAAGGGAGATTTGTCTGTTGCTCGAAATATCAACGGAATATATATAGAAAAAAACTCGTAAATAAAATTTTAATGAGAATTTATAGATCAACGAGACGGCAAAATGGCGTGCAAATATCTCATTAGAAGAAATCCTAATGGATGGAATGCCTTGAAGTGAGTTCATTTTTCCTTCTTAAACAAATATGGTTCAAACCTCTTGCTTGTAATATTTATGCAGAATTAAACGTAGTATTCAAGCAGACTAAGACAATTCCTCACGTTAACGTCCAAATGAAACTTATTTTCATTTTCATAAAATAATCCCTGTAGCATCAATTGGACAGTACGGCCCTCTTTCGAAATCAGATCCATTGGCACTAGATTGGTAACGGATGGTGCTATTGGCGTTTGGAGCACATTCACTACATGTCTTTAGCCTTCACCTGATACACCACCAAAACTCAACACGTCGGTGGCATCAGTCTGCTATGAGACACGCGTGAGTGCAGTTGGGTGCATTTTTCAAAAAAAATAATTCGAGCGTTAAATTGTTAGTTGGAAATAATAGAAGGGCTCCATTATTATTATTATTATCAAAGATCATTTGCCAGAAATTCGATAAAAGTTGGAGAAAGTCCATTTTTAGCCGTGCAAAATTAAGAAATACCAAATCTATTAATAACACAGCTCTAAGAGAGAAACGAATTTCGACAAGCGAGCATTAATTTTGAAATCAAATTAAAGCACCGTGATCTAATCGCTCCGTCATGAATTGTCTAAGGTAGATTTTTAAAACACCTCCATAAACGAATTAACAGAAATCTACGTCTTAAATGAATATGAGAATCAACAATAAAAGAACTGGCTATAAAATTCTAACCAGTTGTTCAGGCTTAAACTTTGAGCAAACTTTCCACATCAAGAATGAAAAAAATAGGAATAAAGGAAAGATACTAATCTTTTCTTTTATTTTAAAAACAGGCACAAATTTATTTCCTATGAAAAGAATTCGTTCCCAGCTGATTTTCAAAGTCTACTGCAATTTTTAAAAGGCCATCTCAAGCAAAAACAATCCATGTACTATAAGCCATTAGCAAATCTTCGATTAGGACAAACAATTCCACGTAAATAGTGAGTTCAACAGGTCAAATGAAACGCTATAAATTTGGCCACAACCAAATTTGCCTCGAGATACCCCATTGCAACATGAAGAGGCTTATTGTAATTCTGATAATACAATCATTGGTAAGACCACTTATTTAGTACATTGTACGAACTTCTAGATCACAGTAAATGTCACAGAAGCATGCGGTAGCCAACAAAATGATAGGGATGGTCCACATCACCCAGGAGGAGGAAGAGGTCCTGGCGGCCCCCATAATTCTGGAGGCCATGGTCGTCCTCCATATGGCGGCGAAGGAAGTCATAACGCGGTTGGAGGTCATGGACATTCAGGACATCGCCCAGAACATGGCAACCATAATAATAATGGCCATCGTCCAGAACATGGAGGTTGGGATAATCCAAGGGATCATCATGGCCATGGAAACCGCTATGGACACTTTTCTTCAGACCCGAGACAGAATTACAATGAAAGGGTAAGAAGAGCCAGACACCCTAATGAACCATCAAATGGTGCATACTATGATCAGTCAATGAATGGAATGATGCACCACAATTACATGAGTTACGGTGATAATGAGTATTCGCAAACACCAGAGCACGCATATTCTAATTATCCCAATGAGTATGAAGATTATGAAAGTCGACACCAGATGCAGGCTTATTCCCACGAACAAAGCTACGCATCAAGGGAAACGGGAGAATATTCCTACGGGCGATCAGAGCCAACACCTTACAATAGCCAAATGCATTATCAGAATGGAGATCCGGGGCAGATGGGCAATTATGGAGGCGAAAATAATGCCTACGGCGAACCGAACGTATTCGTTGATCCCCAAGTACCAGAGGAAAGGAGCAATCCCCAGAACGCGGGAATGGATCCTCTTTCAGCCTATCAGGCTGAAATTGCCAGACTTACCAGACTGAATGAAGAAAGAATGCGGAAATACGAGGAAGAGAAGGCAAAGTACTACAGAGAACACGCGAAATAGAAGGATTTGGAGTGATGTAAGGCTACAGGCAGTATTCACAAGAAGCTTAAATAGAACGTCTTATGGAAAACTTTCTTTTCTTTTTTTTTTCTCCGGATAAAGTAAGAGAGTAAACAGATCGGGTGACCCAATATTAGGGGGGTATAAAAGAACACGAAATTTTCTTAAATTAACGCTGTAAATTCTGTAACCGAGGTTTGAAATAAAATATTAGTTAGAAACAATAATATAGTGAAAACGGGGTGACTTCTGACTTCCAACTACCATGACCCCACTGAATGTCATATTCGACTCCTTCCATAGTGCTCGTCTTGCCTTTTTTCTGCATTTTTGTCTGTCTGTCTGTCTGTCTCTTTTACATCTGTGCATCACTCTTCTGTTCCCCACTCCTCGACTTTCTGTTACCTTGATCTTCCTTGCCTCTGTGAAGCCCGAAGTCAACTAAAGGGCTAATGATAACTATCAAAACTCCTGCCATTTAAAATAAATGAATATATTTTTGGAACCAAATAACCGCCCATGGGCAATAATACAGAAGCAATATAATTCGCCTAAAAAATAAAATATTTACATATGCTTTCGGAATGACTCATCGCGTGTAGGGAGAGTCTAGCTTCAGTCCAAAGTAGGGAAAAGTTGGAAGACTGCCTTTTAACTTTCAGCCCCAAATAACCGCTCATCCGAATAATGTCCCGCGGGCAAACTTTCGGAAAAGCCCGCTATATATATTGGGTTGGCAACTAAGACATTGCTGTTTTTGTTGACAGATTCACTCTATACTTTCTTTTGTTTTGTTAACGTAGCCAGAGCATCTAACCTATATTTTTTCTTACTGTATGGGCTTCTAGGTTAATTAGTAAAAAAATTTTTTTTTGTTTAGTTCTTTAGTTTTGTTTTTATCCCAATTTAAAAATGCAAGAACAGGACGTGCACTTCCGGCACATTTTATTGTATTACTTCCGAAAAGGAAGAACGTATCGCAAGCACAAAAGAAGTTATGTGTCGTATATGGAGATGAAGCCTTAAAAGATAGGCAGTGTCAAAATTGGTTTGAAAGATTTCGTTCCGGTGATTTTTCACTGAAAAATTCACAACGATCTGGCCGCCCAGTCGAAGTGGATGAAACCCATATCAAGGCCATTATCGATTCAAATCGTCACAGCACAACACGAGGTGATATTGCAGAGAAGCTCAATGTGTCGCATACATGCATTGAAAAAAATTAAAAACCCTTGGTTATGTCAAGAAACTTGATTTATGGATCCCTCACCAGCAGTTAAAGGAAATTCATTTGACGCAACGGATTAGCATCTGTGATTCGCTACTGAAATGCAATGAGAATGATCCATTTCTGAAGAACCTAGTTACTGGTGACGAAAAGTGGATAGTTTATAACAATTTTACTCGCAAGAGATCATGGGTGAAGCAAGATCAACCAGCCCAAACAGTATCAAAAGCAGAGATTCACCGAAAAGAGATTATGCTGTCAGTCTGGTGGGATCACAAAGGAATTTTGTATTTTGAACTCATGCCGCAGAACCAAACGATAAATTCAAACGTGTATGTTGAACAACTGGAAAAACTGAAGGATGCAATTGAAGATAAACGGCCGGCATTATCAAATCGGAAGGGTGTTGTTTTCCATCATGATAACGCAAGGCCCCACACATCTTTGGTTACTCGGCAAAAATTATTGGAACTGGGTTGGGATGTTTTGTCACACCCACCATATAGCCCTGACCTTGCGCCTTCGGATTACAAATCGTTTCGTTTCACACAAAACTCTTTAGATGGTAAAATTTTTAACAACGCGGATGATGTCGGATCACACCTAATTCAGTTTTTTAATAGCAAAGACCAGACATTTTACGAAGGGGGAATTTTTACTCTGCCAGAACGATGGAAAAAGGTCATCGACAAGAACGGCGAATATCTAATTGAATAAAGTTATATTTTTAAACAAAAATTCCGAATTCGCCTTCTTATTTGAAATCGGCAATGACTTAGTTGCCAACCTAATATATGTCGCCCAAATAAAAACGTAAGTCCACAAGTAATAGGAGGAGAGCAGATAAATCACCTAAACAGCCGACAAGGCGACCAAGATACATCACAAATATCACATACTAACAAAGTACAATTCGATAGATGTTAAACACAAATGCATAAACAGGGTGACGAACTTAGGATAATCTCGCGAAATATAGTCAAATCTGTTTAAAATTAAGTTGAGAAAGAACTGCTGTATTGTTACAGTAAGCTATTTTCCTTGATGTACAGTTTTCGTTTTTTTTTCTATCGAGAAGTAGTGATATATACATTCTATTAGGTAATAATTAGTTAAAGTTAAATAGACTGCCTTAGTTAAAGAGGCAAATGCATATTTCTATACAACGATCCCCAAACCCGAATGCTCAAATTCGTAGGTCGGGATAAAGGGGGAACAAATCTTTAATAGTCGAGCGCAAAGAGCTGCAGTGTCACCCCTCCCCCAACCCCCTCCAATATGCATTGAATAAACGACGCTGAGGATTTGAAAAAGAAATGTGAGGGTGAGGGATGTGGGAGAAAGAGAGACGGGGGTGAGCGTAGGAGTAGATCAATGCTAAATGAGAGTCTGCGAGTGAAAATACGAGATCAAATAGTACGCAGCCAGTTGGCAAGGTAACAGCTATGGGTAAAGTGAAAATTCGTATACAAGTATAGATTTGATAAATAGGGGTTCAAGTCTAGGATCATGAATTCAAAAAATTAAATTATCACCACACAGAGAATATGAGTGAAGAGTAATTTTGGGGGAAAATGTATGATCTTCCTTCGACTCTACACTTCTATTTAAGCGAAACATTTATCAATTCTGGGTCCTGAGTCCCAGAGATCACTGCGTTCACATGGTAACTCGACAGCAAATCGAATCTTCTGCAAATTTGAAAACTATGCGGTTAGAGACCATTAAGAAAGAAAAGGCATTTCATCATTGTGGTAATAATTATAGAAACAAAAAATAAAACTGAAAAATGAACAAGAAAATCATAGGCTGGGAAGCCATTTGAGCAGATGGACAAAACAGGATGGAAAAAAGGTGACGGAAAAGTTTCTCAACACCCCGATTGAACCTGATGGCAATAAATACGCAAAAATAGAATAGAATAGCATTTAGCAAAATAATAAACTACTTTAATACTTAACAAGATTTGATAAGCTCTTCTGAGCAAACACAAGGAACCCATTATACGATTTGAATTTGAGAGTCAGCGAAATACTACAAATACATTGATTATTAAATTGATTCCTATAACTGGGATTTTGCTTGATTTGAATACGAAAATGACTTGAGATGATTTTCAGCAGGACATGCACCTTTTCATTTGGTGAAAAAATTTAAGTTGTTTGAAGTGAATAACTCACGAAGACATGTGCGACCAGATGGGCAGAGACATTGATGATCACCGGGTCGATTTGTACAAACGCCTCCGCGTTGGGTACATTCTGCGCGGATGGAAGCGTCTTCACATTCGTCGACGTCCAGACAAATTCTACCCTGACCTTTTATTGCGTCTGCTGAACCTCCACCTGCAGATGGGCAAACGGAAAACATTAGAGTTCATTTTTTCCCTTCAAAAGATCGAGTGTCAACAAACAGTAGAGAAACAAGGAAATTGCCTCTTGTATAACACTGGTAGTAAAAATAGACATATTCCATTAGAAAATATAGCCAAACCAATCGAAGATAAAGCAGGTAAATAATGCATTTTCAAATTTCGCTTTTAGTAAAGTTGAGTTGATAGAGCCAAGAAATATGTTTTTCGATATGTTAAATTAGATTTTTTGGGCAAATGGCTAGTGAACTTATTCAACTCTCAGTCCTGAACCAACGAACTCTCGAATCTAAAAATGCAAGTCATTCCAATTTCCTCATGTTCACTTACCAAAGCCAGTAAGACGATTCCTATCTTCTGGACCGGCTGGCCTGAAGCCTCTTTGGCAAATGCAAGCGTGGCCTGCGCCCGGATCACAAGAATGGTCACAGACATATCGCTGACGACAGCTTCTTGTGCTTTGGATCCATCTTGCATCCACGGCGTCTAGTAGGAAGGAAGGAAAGAAAGTAACTCAAAAAAATTTGTTCTATTAGCACGTGCAAATAGTTGTGGTATTTACCATAAATTTCCACAGCAGAACGGTGAATGCCGGGTCCAAGATGAACTTCGGTTCTACTCGTTCTATTTAACCATAGCTGAATGGATTTCGGAGGCTTCCTTTCCAGGATACTATTACCAGGGGAATTTGTGGTCACAGTGTGTTTACTCTCCGCCTCTCCCAGGATAAAGTAATTTGGTAGCCAGATGGTAATTTTTAACTTCGGAGTGCCAAATGCTGCTCTAGCACCAAACATTCCTGTTGTATTTCCATCAATGGATGGCGTTGGAAAGCGGATAACATTCATGCTCTGGATCCCAATGTCATTGTCAAAGCTGCCATCAGGAGACTTATTTGCCATGGCAACAGTGATAATGCAGGAAATGGCCACGATATTCAAAACAGTAAAGCGAATCCTAAAAAGGACAATGTGGCTTAAATGCAATTTTAAGGCTCACCTTCAAAATCCAAAAATCTTCTTAGAAAGAATCAAAATTCAGCTTTTCGCGTACTTGTGAGTACATGTGGAATCAAAGTAAATTTGAATGACAAACCTTATAGAGTAATGCAGGTAATTTAAGCATAATACTTAAATACCCCACGTATTTTCCCAAAAAAATAACCTAATATTTCTGGAATATAGGAAACGCTTCTCAAATATTCTATTTGATTATTACAATACCACTTCTCTTAGAGGCTCTCCAATACAACAAACGACAAAATCCTCAAATGAAATATAATTATTTACTTAAATGATATAAGTAGACTTACTGCTTGCTGACTTTTGAACCGCCGGCTCCTTTTAGTGCAGATTTTCGGGCACCAGTTGAACCGCTTCCTGTGGGAAGAGTAGCTGACGAGCCCGGTCCGTCCAACTTACTTTCTATGCCAGTTGAATGTTTCGAGCTTCTACCAATCGAGCGTGGAAGTGTCTCTGAATAGCCAGGAGACGCCTGAAGAGGAAAATATCTCAAATTATCAGCGTAACCAACACTATGATTAAAACTACCAGGTAAAGTGGCGAACCTGACGAGGATGAGAAGATTCGCTCGCTTTGCTAGTAAGCTGACTAGGGGCTTCAAAGGCCTTCTCAGCTGTTTGCTCATTGGAAGCCTGTGAATTTTCCTGGCTCTTTCGCCTCATTGCAGGTGCCTTTAAGGACAGAATAGGATGAAACGAATTGGTAGCTCTCAAGCAATTGTTTAAAAGTTGTTACCGCACTAATTTCATAATTAAGGCAGAGAAAACTAAGACTGAATCGTCACATGAATGATTGTAATCCTGACTTTGCTTCAAAGACACGTCTGTCACTCATAAGTGAACCGACAGCCTAACCGGGATTTTCTGCACTGTCACCAGCTCATTAACGCCGAGCAGTTCCACTGACTTCTTAAAAGTGACGAGGGAGAATTTTATTAACGTTTCAAGGGTATTTTAAACACAACTGAGTCTTATATGACAGTTACGTGGTTTATTGAGTTCTGAGATTTACGCCATTTTCAAAGGCCAATTGGGTTAAAACACTACTAATCCGTTTATGATTCACATATTCAGAGAATAGATATTTTTTATCAAACCCTTCCGTCATTTTGCTTATATCTTACTGACGAAGGCGCTCCCAATCAACGATTTTTAATAATAAAACAATCACTTCTTCTAGATAACACACGTAATCATCATTCATATCAAATGGCAGGTGTCTTGATAGCCATCATTAGCCTTTAGCTGACTTTGGGCTTTACAGAGAGAACATCAAAGTGGCAAAAGTCGAGATGGGGCACAGAATAATGAGACAGATAGACACAAAGGCAGAGAAAATGTAAGATGAGTATGAAGATACAAACACAAAGGCAGAGAAAATGTAAGATGAGTATGGTGAAAGGGGTCGAATATGACATACAGTGGGGTCATGGTAGCGTGAAGTCAGAAGTCAATTGCCGATTAATGGGTTTTTTGCCGTACGAGCATAGGTTGCCAAGGATGCATCACGTGAAGGTAAGTCTATCAAACCCCCTAACACAAGTAATTATTGCAAATGTTTGGGTAATCCCTTTATCGAACGGTATGATCAAATATGCAACAAAACTGATAGAAACAACCATCCACACAGGCTAAAATTATCTCCCACACTTATGAGTTTACAACTCTTCCCCCCCTCCCCCTCTCACCTTCAGTAGAGGCTTCATTAAAATAAAATTGGTTGGTGCTGGACAGAAGAAAATCATACTTAACAACGTGGCATAACCAGTGATAAAGTAGGTTTTGGATAAATTGAAAAGGAACGTTCAATCAGTTGAGGTGCAAATCAGTATATATTCCAATTTTCAGCATCAAATGGTTGACTAACTTAATAGACTTTAAAGTCAACAGGCCAAATGAATTCGAAATTTGAATCAGTAGGAAACTGTTGCAGTAATGACCGATATGTATAATTTTCCTCCTTCCCCTTAGCTATTCGTCTAAGCCTAGCATGTACAATGGCTAGACAATCGTAACTACTAACGTTAAAAAGAGCAGCTAACTTGAAAATCTGTGCGCGAATATCTTCATCTTTAAACGTATATTCTCCCATTAAGGTGATTGGCTAAACGTTGAGGACATTAGTCTTCACTTGAATGGCTCTATTCAGGCGTTTTTCAGTGAGCCCTTCGCGTATCTATTACATTACTCGATGAAGTTATTTTTTTTTAGCGGCATTTATGTTAATCCCGGGGTGTGCGATAGACTTACCTCCACGTGGTGCACCCTGGGCAACGTATACTCATGCGGCAAAAAAGTCTATTAATCGGCAGTTGACTTCTCACTTCAAACTACCATCACTCCACTGTATGTCATATTCGACCCCCTACCACTGCTTATCTTACCCTTTCTGAGCCTTTGTGTCTGTTTCTTTTACATCTTTGAAACACCCTTCTATTCCCCCTCCTGAATTCTTCCCACTTCGATGTTTCTCCTCCCCTCTGTGAAGCCCGAAGTCAACTAAAGGGCTAATGATAACTATCAAAACGCCTGCCATTTGATATAAATAAATAAATGTTAATCCCTCACA